>MU762730.1:96025-113935 GCA_026770625.1 Nicotiana glauca
GAACCACAAACCCTTCAGGTTGGTCCATGTAAATTTCTTTCTCTAAATCACCATTTAAGAAGGCTGTTTTTACATCCATTTGATGGATTTGAAGATCATACAAGGCGGCTAACGCTATTAGCATACGAATGGATGTAATTTTTGTTACCGGTGAGTATGTGTCAAAATAGTCAAGACCTTCTCATTGTCTAAATCCTTTGACTACAAGTCTTGCCTTGTATTTGTCAATATTACCATCGTCTTTCATTTTCTTCTTGAAATCCATTTAGGACCCAATGTTTTGTTACCTGGAGGAAGATCAACCAATTTCCATGTATGGTTGCTCAATATGGATTCTATTTCACTAATGGCAGCTTCTTTCCAATATTGTGCTTCTGAGGAAGACATTGCTTTCTTGAAGGTACGAAGCTCATTTTCTAGCAGGAAAGTCAGAAAATTTGGACCGAATGAAGTAGATGTCCGTTGACGTTTACTTCTTCTCGGATTTTCCTCATTAGGCATACCATCTGTTATTTCCTCCCGAGGTCGTTTTGACTTTTGGTAGGTCACTTCACTTTCCTTTTTATACGGATAAATAGTTTCAAAGAATTCAGCATTATCTGATTCTATTATCGTATTAACGTGAATCTCAGGATTTTCTGACTTATGAACCAGAAAACGATATGCCTTGCTATTGGTTACATATCCAATAAATACACAATCAACCATTTTTGGACCTATATTCACCCTTTTAGGTTTAGGAACTTGTACCTTCGCTAAACACCCCCACACGTTGAAGTATTTCAAGCTGAGCTTTCTTCCTTTTCATTTTTCATAGGAAATGGATTGTGTTTTACTATGAGGTACACGGTTGATTATTCGGTTAGCTGTAAGTACAGCTTCCCCTCCACAAGTTCTGTGGTAAACCAGAACTTATCAACAACGCATTCATCATCTCTTTCAACGTTTGATTCTTTCTCTCTGCAATTCCATTAGATTGTGGAGAGTAAGGGACAGTTGTTTGGTGAATAATGCCATTTTCCAAACATACTTCTCCAAAAGGAGATT
Source organism: Nicotiana glauca (assembly GCA_026770625.1). Taxonomy (NCBI): domain Eukaryota; kingdom Viridiplantae; phylum Streptophyta; class Magnoliopsida; order Solanales; family Solanaceae; genus Nicotiana; species Nicotiana glauca. The sequence continues at coordinate 97,073 of MU762730.1, forward strand.
CATATTCACCACCCCTATCACTTCTTATCGTTTTGATTTTTTTATTTAGTTGTGTTTCAACTTCACTCTTGTATTGCTTGAAAGCATCAATTGCCCCATCTTTACTATTAAGTAAATAAACATAGCAATATCTCGTGCTATCGTCAATAAAAGTAATAAAATATTTTTTCCTATCGCGAGATAGTGTTGACTTTATGTCGCAAATATCTGTGTGAATTAAGTCTAAAAGACTTGAATTCCTTTCAATGGACTTATAAGGATGCTTAGCATACTTTGATTCCACACATATTTGACATTTGGAATTAATGCAATCAAATTTTGGCAATACTTCTAAATTTATCATCTTTCGCAATATTTTGAAGTTGACGTGACCTAACCGTGAATGCCATAAAGTGTTTGACTCAAGTAAGTAAGAAGAAGCATTAACTTTATAGATAGGAACTGCTATTACATTTAGCTTAAAAAGGCCCTCATTTAGGTAACCTTTTCCTACATATATATCATTTTTATTTAGTACAACACTATTAGAAACAAAAATACATTTGAATCCATTCTTGACAAGAAGTGAGGTAGACACAAGATTCTTGTGAATTTCTGGAACATGGAGAACTTGGTTTAGAGTCACTATTTTTCCCGATGTCATATTCAACGCAATCTTGCCAACTCCTTCAATTTTCGCTGTAGACGAATTTCCCATGAAAATTGTCTTGTCGGGTCCTGCGGGGGCATAAGAAGAAAATAACTCATTGTTAGCACAAACATGGCGGGTGGCTCCAGAATCTATCCACTATTCTGTAGGATTTTCTACCAAGTTGCATTCAGACAACATGACACACAAGTCCTCCATTTCTTCAGCATTTTGAACCATGTTAGCTTGATTCTTCTTCTTCTTATCATTCTTTGGTGCACGACAATCCACGGCCTTATGCCCAGATTTTTCACAATTGTGGCAATTACCCTTGAACTTTTTCTTGCTTGGGTAATTCTTTGGTCCAGAAGCCTTCTTTCTCTTCTTGTTTTGTGGCGCCTCATCAACAATGTTAGCCCTTATTATTGTCGAGTTTCCACGTGACTTCTTTTTAATATTTTTGTTGTCTTCTTCTATCCTCAAATGCACAATCAAGTCTTCAAGTGTCATCTCCTTCCGCTTGTGTTTTAGATAGTTCTTAAAGTCTTTCCACAACGGAGGTAATTTTTCAATGAAAGCGACAACTTGAAATGCCTCATTTATGACCATTCCTTCAACAATAAATTCATAATTAATAGATAAATCTTATTAATAAAATTATTGATTCGGGTCATACCTTCAACAAGGAGGTCATGCACAATAACTTGTAATTCTTGGACTTAAGTTATGACCGACCTAGTGTCAATCATCTTGAAATCCAAAAACCTTGTAGCCACGAACTTCTTAAGTCCGACATCCTCAGTAGTGTACTTTTTCTCAAGCGCATTCCATAACGCTTTTGAAGTTTCCATGACACTATAGACATTGTACAAGCTATCTTCCAAACAATTCAAAATGTAGTTTTTGCACAAGAAATCAGAATGTTTCCATGCTTCAGTTACAACAAATCGTCCGTCATCTGGAATGTTTTCAGCCAGGACCGGAGGATCCTCCTTGATGAATCGCTGCAAACTCAACGTAGTAAGATAGAAGAGAATTTTCATTTGCCAGCGTTTGAAGTCAATACCGGAAAACTTTCCGGGTTTTTCTGCTGGTGCCATAGCATGGGCAGGAGCAGAACGGCTTGACGAGGTAACAACATTTGTAACAGTAGCACCCGTTCCCGCAACATTTCCATTAGTTTGGTTTTCATTCGTCATTTTTCTGTAGAGTTGGAACCAAAACAAACTTTGTTAAATCAATGAAGTTTTGATATCTTCAAACTGAATATAAAACCAAACATACAACACGTAACAATGTTGAAGTTTTTATATACTTCAAACCCGTACGTTTATTATTCTGGTAAAGTTTTGATATACTTTAAACCGGACAGAATAATTATTGCAGTAGAAAGCACGAAGGCTTTAGTCTCCAAACCAGTATACAAAATATAAATAATAGTTTAATATATATTTCAACATAGAAATGTTAGTATTAAAATTCCTTAAGCTTGTTATTCGCTACTGTGTTAAAACACAAAATTAGAAAATTGTTAGAAGAATAAGAGAGAGTAAAAAACAGTAAAGAATAAGAAATATTTCGAGTCCACAATTTGCTTGTGCGTCCTTAAGTAATTTTAACCCCCTCACACGTTGCCAAGGTAATAGATTAAATCCTCCCATGATGAAACGGAATAAACCTTCCTGCAACAGTGACAATACAAACTGCAGGATACCAACGAACTCAAAAAACGGAGCAAAATCACACTTACGAATTTGAGAGTGAGAGACTGCAAATTAGAATGCAGTATTTTCAGAAAGAAGAAAGTTCTGTAATGTTTTTCGTGTGTTAAAAACGAAGCCATGCCTCATAATTTATAGGCAATTATTGGAAGAAGTGTGATGTTTGTTCTGGAAAAGGTGTCTATTCAGAAGTTTACGCGTCCTGCCGCGGTCCTACCGTCCTACCGCGGTTACGCCAGGACAGCGGCCAGACTATCCTTCTGAATCTTCAGCAGTGATCTGACATTTAATTAATTATTAAATAATTAATGAAATAAATTTTGTCCAAAAATAATCTTATCGATCCGAAGCCGAAGCCGAGCCGAGCGAGCGACGACGATGGCACGAGGGTTCATTCTCTTCAACTCCTTTTAAGAGCTTTAAGAAGTGATTCTATATATAAGCACACAAATGTAGTTGTCCCTCACCAATGAGTGACAAAGTGCAGGTCAAAAGCTCACTTTATTCAAATTTTCATTTCCCTTCATTTTATTTCCCACCATTTCCAATTCACACTCTTAGACTTTAAAGCTCAATGCTTAAAGTTTTTAAAGCCTAATGCCTTTAAAGTCCAACATATAACACTCGGCCAATTTCATTATTCTGTCTTTGAAAAATTAGCAAATAAATCAACCAAACTTAAACTAATCATATCAAGAAGTAAGTCACAAATCACTATATAAAAATAATCATATTAAATTTTTTCACACGAATATGATGTGAATATTAAATTTTAGATATCTTAGCTTAGAATTTTCAACTAAAAGAAAAAGGATGACGAAAAACAGAAGAGAGATTGATGAAGAGAATGCGGAAGGGGCGTGTCCTTCGTTCTTAAAATCTAGCCTATGTGCTTATTCGTTGAGGGCTCATTGGAAATTCAATAGAGGGAGAGTGTTTGAGAATTAATATTTCTTTTTTGCGGTGCTAGACTCAATATAACGACCAAAGGTAGACGTTTCTAAGTAAGAAAATTCTAGCATTAAGAAAAGGTAGAGAGCAACAGTTGGTATCGAACCCCTGGCAAACCAGTGGTGCACTCAACCACCGTTGCACAAAAATGTAGTTTGAGCATGGACTCACACATAGAAACATACGTCTATAATGAAGGAAGTAGTAGTTCTAAACATAATTTACAAACGGAAGCATGGGTTCGTGTGCCCCACCCCACTCCATGTGAATCCGTCAAAACCTTGGTTACAGAATTACTTGGTACATGTTAATGGTGGAAGGTAGTAGATTTTTTGTGAAATTAGCCGAAAAACGCGTAAGCTAGCCCAGACACAGCTGCTATAAAAAAAATACTAGAGGGAATGCAAACTGTCTCCAATCTATATATTATTAAAAGGAGAGGAAAGCGCCCTCTCCTTAAGCTAAGTGACAACCTAAAAAAATGCCACATGGCATAGTTAATTATTTAGTTTAAAATTAGTTATTGGTTATTATTTTTAAATTTAAATACATATAAAAATAAAAAATAATAAAAAGAAAAATAAATATATAAAAAAATAACTACCTATTCAAATTGGGTTGGAGTAGTTTCAAGTTGGATTTTAAAATTATTTTAAAATAAAAAGCAAAAAACAATAGCTATAAAAAATAAAAAAAGAGAAGAACTACCCATTTAAATCGGGAAGTAGTTTCAATTGGAGTTTTAAAATAATTTTAAAATTAAAAATAAAATTAAAAAATAATAAATTACCAATTTAAATTTGGGAGTATTTTCAAATTGGAGTTTTAAAAATTATTTTAAAATAAAAAAATGAAAATAAAGAAATTAAAAAATTAAATATAGAACAAAAGTTATTGGTTATTATTTTTAAATTTAAATATATATAAAAAATAAAAATAATAAAATAAAATAAAAACTAACATACATATATATATATACACACACTTTATTTGAATTAATAAATATAGATATTTTATAGTTAAATATAATTAAAAAATGAAAATAAATATATAAAATATAAGTATCCATTCAAATTGGGTGGGAGTAGTTTCAAGTTGGAGTTTATAAATTATCTTAAAATAAAAAAGCAAAAAAAAAAAATTAGCTATAAAAAAAGAAAGAAAGATAAAAAAAAACTACCAATTCAAATCGGGATGTATTTTAAAGTTGTTTTAAAATAATTTTAAAATAAAAAACAAAATTAAAAAATAATAAATTACCAATTTAATAAAGTAATATGCTAATAAAACTTTCTATTAGCAATGTAATAATATTAAATATTAGATGATATAATAAACAAAAAATACATAACAAAAAAGTTATTCAATGCGTTCCCTGTATAAGTCCTATTAGTTTAACAGGAATTTTGTTCATTAAAATTTAGCTAATATTATTAAGAACAATAGAATAAAATTTAAAATAAAAAAAATATTTCAACAGTAATAAATTATAAATTTTCTCATATATGACAAGAAGAAAGCAAATATTAAATATTGGTTAATATAATAAAAAATATATAGAAAGCAAATATTAAATATTGGTTAATATAATAAAAAATATATAGAACAAAAAAGTTATTTACTAACTATATAAAAGTACCTTTGATTTAATAGAGATTTCATTATTGGATATATCGTATTAACAAGCAAGATTACAATTGAATTTTATTAAAACAATACAATCTAATAGGATCAAACAAGCCCGATTATAATTTAATTTAATTAATATTTTTTTTTTACTGATCGCGCATCGCGTGGGTAGGACTACTAGTTTTCATAAAAGAATAAGTAATTCTGGAATATGGTTATTGGCATCCACGTATCAAAACTGATAATGAAAAAGTGTTAGGAAGCATTCTTTTGTGTGTCTTACTCTTACATATGGAGGACATTCATTTCAATTTATGATTAAGGATATTATGGTGCGTTTCTGTTCAAAATTAGCATTAACCGTACTTCGGCACTATTCCAATTTGATGATTAAAGGATTGTGGCCTGTAGATGTTTCTTATGGACTGTAGAGAGTACGACATATAAATAATCAATTGGGCTAATATTAATACTTTCTCCATTTGTATGTAAATTCATTTGACTAGGCATAAAATTTTTTTAAAAAAAGACTTTTAGATTTGTGGTGTAAAATGAAACTATAGGTATATAAATTTTACTGGAGTTAAATCCAATAAAATAACATAGATCATATTTTAAATGCAAGATATATTAGGCCAAATAAATATTATGGGTTAATATAATCGAATTAATTATATAAGTCAAATACATATGGGTTAAATAAATAGGTCCAAATCTATTGGGTTAGCCCATTTAATTGGGCCACATTAGCCCACTTCACTAAGCCCAAGATATCATCTTCCTAGAGGCCCAATTCGATGCCACGTGTCAAATGACATGGCACGTCAAATCAAACAAAAGAGCAATAGGATCATGTCACGTGCCAAAATAACAAGGCATGCCAAGTCGCATTAAAATGCTAATGAAATCGCATCACGTATGCAAGTGACATGTTCTGGCCAATCAAATGCGGCCTTGTCAAACTTTAATTTTATTGGTCGGAAAGAGTTTGTTCTTATCATAACTCTTCTCTTTCACAATTATAAATATGGTCTTCATAACCCAGAAAACACACTAGAAGTTACAAAATAAAGCAAGAGAGAGCTCGTGGATCAAATACCACAAATTTTTCTACAAATTTCAAGCTTCAAGCAATTAAGTTCAAGAAATCAAATTCAAGCTCAATAACGAAGAACAAATCAAGATTCAAGGAATACGAGTTCAAATCAAAGTTCGTGCTAGTTGAATGTAAGATCATCGTTCATGGCAACAACTACATTTCAATATCAAGCTCAAAAGCCATTGAATTTATTTACTATTGGAAAGAAGAATTAGATGACTAATAGAAATTGTGCACTCATATTATTTGAAATCAAATACTACGATTGTTGCAACATTTTAGGCCTTGATAATATTTTCTCGACGCAATTTATTGTCTACAAATTTTAGCACGCCCGATGGGACCATCTCTACCTATCATCTCAACTTTTCAATCACCAAAGTCCAACAACGTTGAAATGGCTTCAACAAAAATCAACTCTAGATCAATATCCACCCAGGCTGCTAGCTCCAGGTTCTATACTGATACGAAAGGCATCCTCGATGTTATCTTTGGAAGCTTCATACCAATTACGAGGAGCAATGCAAGATCTTAAGGAAAACAAACACTCAAAATGTCATCCGCATCAACCCATATTTTCGGATATTCATCCTTGAAAGAAGCAAGATCTTCCACAAATGCACCCGCATGCGGAAGGGACGTTGCTAAAGAGATCAAGAAAACTCTTGCTCTGCTTAACCTCTTCAGATCAAAGAACTCTGTTGTGAAGGAAGATGGTGATGCTTTGAGTGATGGATTCTCCCCACTTACACTGCATAGCGTGAGCCATTCGAGAATCAATCTGTGTGACAAACACTTCATTTGTGGAAGAGCAGTTGGCAAACTTGACAGAAACAATTGCTGGCTTGACCAAGTGCATACAATATCAAGATGCTAGAATTGGCAAACTAACATATAGGGTGGGAATCTTGATAGAAGAAGAATCCACCCATGCATATGGTAAGCTCCTAAAGTTCTAGAGATTGATTCTCCCTCAAGAAGAGTAGCATCCGCTAAGGCTATCCCTTTCTCATCTGAAGGGATAATTCTCATCGATCAACTGAAGGAGTTCATTGAAAAAACTATTAATAATAACTATGAAGTTGTTGTCAAGTCCTCCCTTACATACGCAAAGCTGTGCACTACAAGGATCAATATATTGAAGATACTTGCTGGCTATCAACCTCCAAAGTTTTGACAGTTTGATAGTAAAGGCAATCCATAGCAACATGTGGCGCACTTTGTTGAGATATGCAACAATACTGGGACTTATGGAGATTACCTCATCAAGAAGTTTGTTCGCTCGCTAAATGGAATTCTTTTGATTGATATACAGACCCCGAGGGAGGATTTATTGATATCTCGAATCAACTAGAGCAAGAGTTCCTCAATCACTTTTATAGCACAAGGCGTACTATGAGCATGGTTGAACTCACAAATACTCGTCAATGGAAGGGTGAACCAGTTACCGACTTTATCAATTGTTGAAAAAATGTAAGCCTCAACTATAAAGACAAGATCAGTGAATATTCTAGCATAGAGATGTGCATCTAAGCATACATTGGGGATTGCACTATATCTTGCAAGATATCAAGCCTAGAATATTTGAAGAACTTGCAACTCGTGCCCATGACATGGAATTGAGCATGGCCTCCACCGGAAATAAAAGGATGCCCATCTATGAACCTTGCAAAGGGAACGACAAGCAAGAAGTCGGGAAGTGGGGCAAGTTCGTACCTAAGTCTGAAAGCAAAGAAGCTATGAATGTCAACACATCACCTATGAAGTTCATGATAGCATGAAATCCACTTCTTTTCAAGATAAGCCAAAGAGAAAGTTGAATCTAAAAAAAATACAAGAGAAAAAGCACTCATTTTTGTATTTTGATGTGCCGTCCATTTTTGAAGACTCCTCGTGTTAAATCTCATTAAGCTTCCGGAGATGAAGCAGCCAAAATGAAGTTAGGAAAACTGATGACCCAAATTACTGCAAATATCATCAACATGTAAGCCACCCTCTGGAGAAGTGCTTTGTCTTCAAGGATAAAGTTATGGACTTGGCTCGTGAAAAGAAGATCGTGCTTGAAGATGAGAAATCAAGCACAAACCAAGACTCTATCACATTTGGCTCATTCAGTCCAGATGAATTATGTAGTTTTAAAGAAAGTAAATATGAAGAATTACTGGAGAATAATAAAGTTGAAGACGATCAACCTGATGATAATGAAGGACGTTGGTGACTCGTCATAGGCGCCACAAAAGGAGCCTGCGTAAAGGATTAGTAGAACAACTAACAAGGAAAATGATGGTGAAAAGACCGAGGAGATGTAATCCATTTAAGCATTTAAAGAAAGCAAAAATGGAGGTGCACCACCCTCAAAAGCCACGACGTCCAGTGACTTCTTACCAAGTTCGTTCTGCACGAAGATTTCACATTGGGTTTTGGTGCTTCTTGTCCCCATGCTAACAAAGGGGAAGAAAAGAGTGATGACATACCGTTGGTGCCATCTTTAGAAAAGCTCACGAGTCTACTCCTCAAGAAGTTAATGTTTGTGAGGAAAAAGTTACGTTCATGAATGATGATCTTCTGCTAGGTGAAACTCTTCACAACCGCTCATTATATGTGGTTGTCTATATACGCGATGAAAGAGTAAATCAAATTTCGGTTGACATAGGACCTCAGTGAACATCTTGCTAGTTCGAACTGTGAAAGAACTCGACATTCCCATGAACGAACTCTCGAAAAGCCGTGTGATGATTCAAAGATTCAACCAAGGGGGGCAAAAAACCATAGGCGCGATCAGGTTGGAAATCACCATTTAAGATATGTGATCAAGTTCATGGTTGCATGTGATCGATGCAAAGACTTCATACAACGTCTTGCTTGGGAGGCCTTGGATACATGAGAATAAAGTAGTTCCATCTATCTATCATCAATGTTTAAAATACTACGAGGGTAAAGTCGAGAAGAAGATAGTTGTTGATGATGAGTCATTCACCGAGGTTGAATCACACATAGTTGATGCAAAGTTCTACTTGAAGAAATGCATTGTGAAGGAACTAAAAGTTGATGATGTCATGAAAAGCAAGAATGATTATCCCACAACTAAAAGAGCTGAGGTGACTGTTGGTAGAGCCAAAGTTGTTACCGAGGAGGTACAACCTAACTTGACTAAATATTATAGAGGGGATATTGCGTCTTATGACAAAAAAGTAACTCATGTGCTCCAATATGTCTCTAAAGGGAAGAAAGATGAAGGTGAATCATCTTGTCTCCAAACTAACATCCTAAATGAGTTAACTATTTCGGTAAAACTAATTAATGCAATAAAGTTGTCCTCAAAGCCACTACAAGATTTGTAGTCCAAAATTGTTTGCAGAATGTGGCACTCCTTACAAAGAGAACAAATGAAGGTTTTGATCCTAACGCTTACATGTTATTTGCAAAATCTAGATATAATCCTAATGAGCCTTCAAAGTTAGGGAGGCTCCCATCAGAAGTTGTGATATGGCAACCATATGAAGGGTTGGGATACAAGCAATCGTCACTAATGCACATCTCCATAAGAAGGGCAAGCAACAAGTATATCACTGTAAAAGATGAATATGCTGCTTCTAATAGGCCTTCTGTATTTGATCGACTTGGAAAATCAAATGTGATAACTTTTGTATTTGAGATATTGGGTCCATTAAATAAGGGGAACAAGTTTCAGAGAAATTATCAAAGCATAAGAACACATGCTTCGTCCAGAACCCAGAGGATCTCTAAGGATTTCCAAAGTTTGGTTCCTTCCAGAATGATACGACAAATAAAACTTGTGGTTTCATGTAAAAAAGTGCTGAAGATAAGCCATATATTATGGCCTACAAAAGTAATATGATGAAGATGAAGATGAAGAAAATACGGGTTCTTTGTATCATTTAGTGCACTAGGCGAGAATGGTTTTTCGTCTCTAATGGAGGATGATTAGAAATTGGAGGATATTTCATCGTGTTATCACATATCCTTCAACGATGGGGACCCTCAAGATGATTAAGATGCTCCACCTGAACTTGAAGAAGGGGTAAAAACAACAGTTGATGCCTTAAAAGAAGTTAATCTTGGCACTGATGAAGAACCACGACCCACCTACCTAAGTGCTTTACTAGAAGTTGATGAAGAAAGAACTTATATTGAGTTACTCAAGGAGTTCTGGGATGTCTTTTCTTGGAGTTACAAAGAGATGTCTAGCTTGGTCCCGAAAGTAGCAGTCCATCATCTTGCAGTCAAGAATAATGCTTGTCCTGTTACACAAGCTCAAAGGCGCTTTAGGTCGAACTTGATTCCCTTGATTGAAACTGAAGTTAACAAACTCATCGAAGCAGGCTTTATTCGTGAAGTTAAATACCCAACATGGGTTTCAAGTATTGTCTCTGTAAGGAAGAAAAAATGGCCAAATTTGAGTGTGCGTTGATTCAGGGATCTCAACAATGCATGTATGAAAGATGAATTCTCTCTTCCTATTCCAAAGCTGATGATCATGTTACTACTAGGTATGATGCAATGTTTTTTATGGACGGTTCGTCAGGATATAACCAAATTTGCATGGCGCCAAAAGATGAAGAGCTTACTGCATTCTGTACCTTCGAGGGTACTTATTGCTACAAGGTAATGCCTTTTGGCTTGAAAAACGCTAGTGCTACTTACCAAAAGGCTATGCAGAATATTTTTGATGATCTTCTCCACAAGAATATCGAATGTTATATTGACGACTTGGTGGTAAAATCAAGAGAGAAGAGCGATCACTTGAAAGACTTGAGAATGGTGGTGTTTGAGTTGCTCCGAATGTACCGACTTATGATGAATCCATTAAAATGTGCCTTTGGAGTTACTCGTGGAAAGTTCCTTGGTTTCATTATCCGACATCGAGGGATTGAAATTGATCAAGCGAAAGTGGATGTTTTGAAAATGCCTGAGCCTCGGGATGTTCATAAATTGAAAATACTGCAAGAAAATGTAAGCACGTAATTTTGACCCGCACAATTTTTTTAAAGTTAGTTTTAGTATTCCTAGCATTTTTAAAAATATTTATTTTAATTATGCTAATGATGTTTTAGTACTCTTATCTTTAAATTTTAGAATATAAATTTAAAAACACAAAAATAGTTTCGTTATATATATTCTTATTTTTACTTAAGACCATTAGTATTTTATTGTAATATATTTTTATTTGACTATAATTTTGACTTTTTCTTTCTCTACTTATGTTTGAGTATAATATTTGAAAATGCAAAAATATTTCCATATAGTTTACCTTAATTAATTGGAATTGATCTTATATTAATAATATATTTTATTTTATTTTAAAGGAAAAGGAGTACGTTTCTTAATTGATGGACTTTAAGAGTTGAAATACAAAATCTGGAGCCCAATTTAGTATTTTCTAAGCCCATTTTCTTCTAACACAATCCCTTAATCATAAGCTTCCCCTACACACAAAAAAAGACACGCACCACAAGGGGAGATGGGCGCAATCTGCATATAGCAGAAAAGATTAAAAAAACGAGGAAGAGGAGGAACAACAAAGAGCCTGTTTGGATTGGCTTAAAAGCTGATCAAACTAGCTTTTAAGTCACTTTTAGATGTTGAGAGTGTTTGGCAAAATAGAAAATAGTTAAAAAAAAAGTTATAATTGGCTTAAAAAAAGCCAAAAGTCACAAGTTGGTTGATCCCAACTTTTTTTCTCCAGTTTAAAAGCCAACCATCTTTGACCAAGTATTTTACCCTCTTGTCCCTAATAATATTTATTATTTTAAAAATATCCTTCACAAACTTTTGAAATAATTATAATATCCAACTCAAACTTTTAAAATTTGTTAGAACGTGAACTTACTTTGAAGTTTAGCTTTGCTTTGAAAGGCGAATACGACATTTACCTAATGCATTGTAATTTCTTATTAACTATATGTATAATTTTCAAATAATTTTAAAAAGTACAAGTTTATTTTATTTTAATTTCCTAAATATTAGGAATTTTTACATAGTTCAAATAAGGAATAGAATAATAAAATGTGATAGTCATTTCATATGCTTTCTCAGTAAGCTTGGAATTTCAAGAAATAAATAAAAAAAATTTACATGGTTCAAAGAAGTGAAAAATAAGAGTTCAACAATTATCTTTATAAAAATTATCTTAGGTAATTCGTTCAAATATTAATTATTTCGTATTTATATTAAAAAATTTAAAATAAAATATTATAGTAATAAGCTTCTTTATAGTGTTAATAACTTTAAGGATATTTCAATCATTTTGATAGAAAAAGTACTTCCCTGCACTTGTTTACCAAATATTTCAATAGTTTTTTTCAAACGCATAACTACTTATTTATAAAACCAGCTCCAACACTTAAGAAGTAATTTTAAGCACTTGTGCTTAAAAGCTAATTTTTTTTTTTTTTTATATCTCTTTCATCTTCTACACAAACAAATTCACATAGATAAAGAATAGAGAGATTAAAAATAAAAAGAGTCTAGAAAAGAGATAGAGGAGGACGAACGAAGAGGGAGTGAGAACAAAACAGAGACGAATGGGGACGAACAAGAATAGAGTGACGTGAGGCATTGAGCTCATCGAAATTGTGCCTTTAGATCGTCCATTTCTTCTTCTTCAATTCATTATATCCACCACCAAAACCCCCATCTTCGTCACCATTATGGTCATTTAAGAACACCACTGTTTTCTCCCCTTTTCCCTCATGAAATCCATTTGAAAAAACAACTTCAAATTAGTTCCAAACGAGCACACACAGAGAGTAACAAGGATCAATTTTCATTATAATTTTGACACACAATCACTCAGAATAGTTGTACCAAAAAAACCTACACTCCACCAAAAAATCCAATAGCTTAAACACCTAGTTTCATTCATTAATAGCTCGTTTTGGTTAAATCCTTTTGTCGTCAAAAAGGGGGTTAGCTCAGTCGTTCCCCGGTTGAGATTCGTCAAAGCTCCGGTGAAAGTTCGGTTGAGGTCGTCGTTCGAAGTTTTCAGTCCGAGTTCCTGTATGCTATTTGTCCTTTCTCCGATCAGATTTTAATTGCTGGAATTCTATTTTTGCCGTTAACATCTCTTGCGTGTACTGCTCGGAGGATATTTTTAATTGGAAAAGCTCGACTAAAGGTCCGATTCTTACTATGCTTTTTGAATGTTTATTATGTGATTCTTGTGGATGTTGGATGAACATGGATGCACTCTAATTGCTTTATATATTTAATTATTGGTCCGCAATTTGGTTCCTCTACTTAGTCCATTTTTTCTGATTAGTAATTTTTATGTCTACTAATTAGTTAAATTCCCTAATTGATGTCATGAAAGTATGATACAAATAAAGTCTAATGGGTTAATATAGCTAAAATTATGTGGGCTGAAGTTTGTTCAGAAGGATTTGGACCACGATTTTGAATTAAACAAATTAATAAAAGAATATTTGCTGGCATGAAGTTGACAAGGTTCCGTTAGTAAGAATTGAAAGAAGATTTGTGGCTCAAGATATTTTATATTGCTACTCTATTCTTGTTTCATTAATCGAATCGCTAGGCCGTCAATTTTTGGGTAGGCAAGCGTTAGGACGTTTATTTTACTTTATCATGTTTGGATGTTAGGTGAGAGGTTGTCCCTTAGTTGAATTTATTCGGGGATCGCCCCGTGGACTCTGTAATATTTTATTCTGGGAATGCTCCGTAGTATTATATAATTCGAGGCCAAAGACGGGATGCTGTGAGGAAGCGTAGAATGGAACTTCAGTATTTCATTTTTATTTTATGTTTTTTATTTTCTTCTTTTGTTTTCTTTTATTTAGGTAGGGACAACCTCGAGCCTCTTCTACGTTTATTTTCTCTGTGTGTCTTTGCCTCAGTTTGAGTGTTCTTTAGAGCAGACCGGATCAAGTATGCAACTGTACTAGTTACGGAACTCGGGTAATGTCTAACACCTTCTCCCCGAGTCAAATAAACCCCCTCATCTAGATCTCTGGTGCAGTCAATTTTAGAGTCAAATGTGTTTTGAAGAAAATTTTTTATTTTAAAACTTACTTGATGAAGCCTTCAGTTTTGGCAACCCCTATACCTAGAAAGCCGTTAATACTATACATTTTGTCACAAGAAAGGTCTGTTGGAGCACTATTGGCCCAAGAAAATAGTAAGCTGAATGAAAACTCCCTTTACTACCGGAGCAGGATGATAACACCAAATGAGCTGAATTATTCGCCAATCGAAAACTTACATTTGGCCCTAGTCTTCTCAATTCAAAAATTGAAGCACTACTTCCAAGCTCATGTCATTCTGCTTGTATCTAGGGCAAATCTCATCAAGTTTGTAACATCAAAACCTGTCCTTAGTGATCAACTAGCAAGGTTCAGTTTCAACAATTTAAAGTTGTGAACATCCATCAAAAGGCTATAAAAGTAAAAGCGTTAGCGGACTTCTTGGCAGATCACCGTATACCTGATGATTAAGAGCTAACAGACGAACTACCTGATGTGAACGCAATGGTCATTGAAGTTCAACCTCCATGGAAGATGTACTTTGATGGTGCGACACATCGCGAAAGAGCGGGTGCTGGTGTAGTATTTGTCACTTCTCAAGGTGAATTTCTACCCTACTCTTTTACGTTGATGCAACTCTGTTCTAACAACGTTGCTGAGTATCAAGCACTAATATTTGGTCTTGAAATGGATGTCGAAATGAAGCGGTTGCAATTGCAAGTTTTTGGTGACTCTCAGTTGGTGATCAACCAACTTTTAGGTAGTTACGAGGTCAAGAAACTTGACCTACACCCGTATCATGATTATGCTAAAAAATTAATGGGGTGGGTCAATGACGTGACTATTCAACATGTACCAAGGATAGAAAACAAGAAAGTTGATGCTTTAACTACCCTAACTTCATCGTTAGCCCAGCCTGATCAAGCGCAAGTTATTGTTTGCCAAACGTGGGTAGTGCTACCGCCAAATGAGGTTGAAGGTGTAGAAAACGAACTTAAGCATCTTGTCCCTGTTTCTGAAGTTGAGAAAGAAGAATGGTGACAACCCATTATCGACTACTTAAGCTATGGGATACTTCCAGAAAATCTGAGGAGAAGGACTGAAATCTGTTGTCGTGCACCTTGCCCCATTTATTACGAATATACTTTATACATAAGTTCATTTAAGAGAGTACTTTTGCGATGCTGAGGAGAAGATGAAGCACTCTAAGCTTTGCAAGAAGCACATTCTGGGGTATGTGGGTCACACCAGTCTTGACCAAAGCTCCACTTCCATATAAAAAGGATGGGATATTATTGGCCAACGATGGTAAAAGATTGCTTCAACTATGCTCGAAGATTCAATGCTTGTCAATTCCATGCAAATTTTATTCATCGGCCTCCTGAAGTGTTTCATCCGACTGTTGCATCTTTTTCGTTTGTTGATTGGGTATTGGATGTTGTTGGACCACTACCAAAGTCCTCTGGTCAGAACCTATACATCTTGGTTGCAACTGACTACTTCTCAAAATGGGCTGAAGTTAAGGAAGTAAAGAAGGAAAATATTGCAAGTTCCATCCGAGTAAACATAATCTATCACTTTGAAATTCCTCGTTATGTAATAACGGATAATGACAAGCCATTCGATAATAGGTTGATGAATAAGATTTGTGATCCTTTTAGATTCAAGCAACACAACTCTTTGATATACGATGTTGCCACCAATGGTCTAGCTCAAGCATTCAACAAGACTTTATGCAACTTGTTAAAGAAATTCATCTCCAAATCTAAACGAGATTAGATTGACCGTATGGAAGAAGCTCTGTGGGCATATAGGACAACTCACACCACGCCAATACAAGTGACCCCTTATTTACTTTTCTGTGGAATCGAAGCCATTTTGCCACTCTAGTGTTAAATACCTTCATTACAATTAGCTATTCAAGAAGATCACTGATGAGGAAAATACTCGACTTCGATTGGTTGAGTTGGAGGCTCTTTATGAGAAGAGATTGGAAGCTCAAAAGTGTCTTGAATGTTATCAAGCTCAATTGCCTCGCGCCTTTAATAAAAGAGTTCGCCCAAGATCCTTTCAAGTAGGAGATCGAGTCCTCGCTATACGAAGACCCATTATTACTTCCCATAAACCTATAGGGAAGTTCATTTCAAAATGGGATGGGCCATATGTCGTGCAAAAAACTTGTTCAAGTGGGGCTTATAAGCTAGTTGATGCAGATGGCATGAGAATCGGCCCTATTAATGGCAAGTTCTTAAAAAAGTATTATCCTTGAAGTTGTAACGCGCCTTGATGCATGAGCCTAAACTGCATGTTCCTACACTCCTGACCCACATGAGTCTAAACTGTGTACGACAGAAAAAAAGAAAAAAAGTCCGCTAGGTTAAAAACCTCGAAAGAGGCGGCCTAGACAAAAGTTGGGACATAAAAAAATAAAACAAAAAATCACCCATTTTGAACTGCGTTATGACTTGATCTTCTTCACTGAGGTATATAGGTGGCTTAAAGTTTCATTATAATTTCAATCGCATAAGTTAAAACGATACATAATCCCCCAAGCATTGTCCGAATGAAGTACAATGGAATGTAATCCATTCAATCAGTACTTGAAAATTGAGATGAGATACCATTCTTCTGTTAAGCTTTGGATGTTGTTTGATTTAAAGGGGGCAAGTCATTATGGTAAATTGGTGTCTTCAATGAAATGATTAATATCTTTTAAGAGGCTGCCAAGCATTTGCATTGAAGTTCGGGGATTCCCTATGCCTTCATGTTCGCCAAAACTTCAAGCTTTTTTGGTCTCCAAATCCGCTCTCTACCCTAGAAAAAAAGTGGGGGGGG
>MU762730.1:115354-181893 GCA_026770625.1 Nicotiana glauca
GGGGGGGGGGGGGGGGGGGGGAGGGAGGGGGAAGGGGAGAAAGAGATGCATCAGAAGAGAACACAAGTATAAGAATGAAGATTACCTGCCACAACGTTTCAAATTCAGTGAGACTTGAACCCAAGATATTTGGTGATAATGAAGCTCTTGATGTTCAATTTCTGGCAATTAAAAAGGTCATGCGATCTCGAGACTTCCACACAAAGACACAAAATTTTTGGTGAAGTGCGCTAATTTGGAATTGTCGGCATATTAGAAACCAAAGTCGAATTCAAACTATCATCTGAAACTATACTTAAGGCATTTAATTTTACATTTTGAATATGTTTTAGATTTTAAAGTTTAGTTTTTAAGAAATCAAATGATTCGTGATTTCGCCGTTCCTACATCATAATACAAAACTTTTGGTCAAGTTGCGCAAATCAGAAATAGTCAGAATTTAATATTGTCTTCGAAATATTATCTGAAACTATCCTTACGGAATTAAATTTTGCATTTTGGATATGTTATATATTTGGAAGTTCCGTTTCTAGTAAATCAAAATGGTTCGTGATTTCGATGTTCCTACAAAATTTTTGGTAAAGTTGCGCAAATCTGAAATCGTCACCGTGTCAGAATCTAATATTGATTTCAGACTATTATCTGAAACTATCCTTAAGGTATTAGATTTTGCGTTTTGGATATGTTATGGATTTGTAAGTTTCGTTTCCAGAAAATCAAAAGGTTTGTGATTTTGACTTTTTTGCACAAAGATATGATTTTTTGGTGACACTGCATAAATCTGAAATTTTCAATATGATAGAATCTAAAGTTGGTTTCAAAATATTATCTGGAGGCGATTCTTAAGGTGTTTGATTCTAAGTTTTAGCTATCGAAGTCAAGTTTTCGAGAAATCTAACGGTTCGTTATTTGGATTCTCCCACGACAAGATATGAATCTTTTATTACAAGCACTTAAAGCTAAAATATATGCGATTAAGATAATAGTCGGACAATAAAGAAAAGAGAAGAATCTTATTTAAGATAAAAAATATCCACTAGGTTAATCTAACATAAAGATAAAGGGGAGATAATGCTAATAGCTCAATTTAAATAGAACTTGTAGTTGATCAATTCTTGACAACTAGTCTTTAGGTTCTTCTTTTCCTCCAGATTGGCCGAATCATCAACAATCAGCAAATTTACGTTGTCATATGAAGAGACCTCAGTCTCGACAGCTGAAAATTTTGCATGAATCTCTTAAACCTCCTTTTGATTCGCTTCTATAATACATTCGAGGTTCTCCACTCTTGTTGTAATATCTGTAATTAATGATAGGCTATAATTGTAACACCCCGAAAATTTGTCTTAGGTATGAATGAGTTAAAGGAGTAGTAAGGTTATATTCTGAACATGTGAAGTCCCATCGGGATGATTATGGGTGATAATGGTTTCAAAATCAAGATGGAAAGTAAGGTGCATAAGATTTGACAAAATCGACTAAGTTTGCAGAAGGTCTATCTTCCATCAAGATTTAGTGAAAACGTGTAAGGAATTTGGGCAAACTCAAAGCATGAAAGTTCTAGGACTTTAAAATATCTTTCTAACGATATATTATAGAGCCTGAACGGATCTCTGTGCAAAAAGTTATGCGCATTTTACAGAATAATATGCGATATGTGAGCCCGGTAGCGCGCCCATAGCGCGACTTCGCTAATTTTGAGGCAATGTTACTGCCATTTTGCACGGTCAGTAGCGCAGGCAGGTCTCCAGGTGCGCGGGTGCGCTTGTGGGGGGTCATTTTAAAGCCATATTTCGTCCCCCACAGCCCCAAAACATAAAAACTTACTCTAGAATGGGGAACTCTCAAAAACCTAACTCCTTAAAGGCCCTTCCACCACCCAAGGTAAGTTCTAATGGTGATTCTAAGTTAATTTTAATTTTTCCAACGTCTTATTAGCATGGGTAAACCCTCCATATCATTAGATATTCGAGTGGGACATCATTGTTGAGAGAAGGAAACCCTAGAACTCGAATTCAAGAGGATTGAACTTCAAAAAAGTAATGTCTTCAACCTCTAATTGATTATACTATTGAATTAATGATTATAGACTCTAATACATAAGATATGAGTTGATGGGTTTGATATAAAAGTATGAAAGATTATAGGGTTGGGGTGTTGATTGTTGATTATTGGTTAGGAGTGTTGTTTTCCTTATGGGTGATAAAGAATGATGTTGATTATAACCATTTGGGACTTTTGAATTATCTAGGAGCAACATAATGGGTTATTAGGTGTAGAGACACCATTAATAAGGATTATGAAGCTCTATGTTACCAAGTATTTGAGAAAATGCTTAAGTTACCAAAACATGAAAATTATTGCTAATATGGAATCCCTTTGACTTGTTTTGATATAGATGAAAGTTGAAAGGGTTGGCGAATATTGTATTACGCTCAAGAGCAAGAAGTTAAGGTATGTGAGGCTAACTCTCTATGTTTGGGAATGTTAATGATTCTCCCTACACTACGTTTCTTTTACCACGTTATCAATTGCCTCAGAAATATAGTTAAGCCTAGTTCTTGGAATAGTTATAGAACTTCTAGTCTCTAGGTTCATAACTCGTTCATGACTTTCATATAGAACGTTGTGAGCTTAGTTCGTTTTCAATATAGACTTGGGTTTGATGTCCCTGAGTCTCAATATAGCTTACTCAACATGTTATAAACAGTTAAAGTTTCAGTGTTCATAATCAGTTCAAGAATATATGTCTCAGTCTAGTCCTATTCAGTATTCCAATATTATGTAACTTAGTGTGATCCAGTATTCTAGTATCATGTAACTCAGTATGATTCAGTATTTCATTATCATGTATTGCAGTTTGATTCTCAGTTCCTGAATGTTGAACACTTGTATTTGGGCCTGAGGCCGTAATTTATATGCTTTATGCATACTTGGGCTTGAGGCTGTAGTTTATGCTTTATGCATGTTTGGGCCTGACACCGTAGTTTACGCTTTATGCATTTTTGGGCCTAAGGCCATAGTTATGTATACGTATACTTGGGCCTGAGGTCGTAGCATGTGCACATATATATTGGGCTCGAGACCGTAGCTTGTTCAGATAAACAGGTTGTTCATCATTCAGAAGAGGGAGTATTCATATCCTTACTTCCTTTGTTCAGTTCAGTTATCATTTATCATTTCAGTTATCAGTTATCAGTTATCAGTCATCAGTTATCATTTCAGTTATCAATTATCAGTCATCAGTTATCAGTTATCAGTTATCATTTTAGTTATCAGTTGTCAGTTATCAGTTCAGTCATCAGTTATCATTTCAGTTATCAGTTATTAGTTATCAGTTATCGTTTCAGTTTTAATAGCTATCATTTTAGTACCAATTATCAATTCTCAATTATCAGCTTAATTTCAGTTTCTGCGTATTGTTTCTTTCAGTTGCTTTACATACCAGTGCAATTCAAATGTACTGACGTCCTTTTTGCCTGGGGCCTGCATCTCACAATGCAGGTAATGATTTACAGATTAATGATTCAGAGCGCTAAGATTCTCGTACCAGCTATTTGGTGATCCCCAGTTCTTTCGGGCCATTGTCATTACTATAGTCTTCACTATTTTCAAACAGTCGGTATTTTCAGTACTTCATTAGAGGATTTGTAGACTAGAGTAACAGCTAGAAAGAGTCTTTCATGTTCAACTATGTTGGCTGCAAATATGTTCCCAGTATTGTATTAGTATTTCCGCACTTTGATTTATAACATCCAGACTTTTTGTATGTCAGCATGTGTCAGTTTATCTTCCGCATTTATTATGTTATGATATCACATGTTGATTCAGCCAGCCGGTTGGTTTGCTCGGTCATATGTAGTCAGGCACCGAGTGCCATGTTACGTCTAGGCCCAGGTTCGGGGCGTGACAAAGCTTGGTATCAGAGCCCTAGTTCAAGAGTCCTAGAGAGTCTATGAAGCCGTGTCTAGTGAAGTTTTGTTTATATGTATGTGCCGGCCATTCATATAAACGGTTAACTACCAAGACATCCAGGATTGTCTCATTTCTTTCTACTCTAGATCGTGCCATGAAGCTTAGAGCAATCACTACTAGAAATATAGACTTTTCCCACGGAAGAATCGGTGGGAAATCTATGTGAAATTTCAATATTCCCACGATATTCTCAAGGGAGACCCTCGGTGGGAAAATGGCTGGTGGGAAAATAGTTTCCCACGACATTCGTAGGTAATTCCCAGCGAGTTTCCCACGGAGGGTTTGGTAGGGTCACCAGGTGTAATTTTCCAGTGATGTCGTGGGAAAAGTAAGAAAATAAATAATTTAATTTTCTTAAGTTTTCCACCGAATTCGTGGGAAATATAAAAAATAATTTAGATATTTTTTTTATTTTACCCCTAGAAGTACTGGGAATGTAACGACCCGATCGGTCGTTTTGAGTCCTAGCACTCCATTCAGCAGTCGGAGGCCATGAACAGCTTCATTTCAGGTATTATGGCACGTACGTGTGGTCGGAATTGAATTTCGGAAAGTTCATGGTCGATTTGGAAAAAGGATTCTCATTTCGGAAGCTTAAAGCTGAAAGAATGAACTAGGATTAGAATTTTGAGTAAACAACCTCGGAAACAAGATCTGAAGGTTCCAATAGGTTCGTATGATGATTTCGGACTTGGGCGTATGCTCGGATTGGGTTTTGGATAACCCAGGAGCGTTTTGGCGCCTATTGTCGAAGTTAGCATTTTGGAAGAAATTTTTTAAGTTTGGCTTGAAGTGCATTTCAGTATTATCGATGTCCGTTTGGGATTCCGAGAGTGTGAATAGCTCTGTATGATGATTCTGGAGTTGGGGGCGCAATCGAAAGTGAATTCAGAGGTCCGTAGGTCATTTTGGAGCCATTTGGCTAATGATAGAAATTTGAAGGTTTTTGAGAAGTTTGACCGGGGGTGGACTTTTTGATATCGGGGTCGGAATACGATTCTGGAAGTTGGAGTAGGTCTGTAAGTCGAATATGACTTATGTGCAAAATTTGAGGTCAATCGGACGTGATTTGATAGGTTTAAACATCGGAAATAGAAGTTTGGAATTTCAAAGTTCATAAAGCTTGGATTGGAGGCCGATTCATGATTTTAGCTTTGTTTGATGTGATTTGAGGTCTCGAGCAAGTCCGTAATGTGTTTTGGGACAGGTTGGTATGATTGGTTGGGGTCCCAGGGGCCTCAGGTGGATTCCGGGTGGTTAACGGATCGAAAATGGGATTTTTGGAAGGTTGAGGACTGCTGGTTGCTGTCATAACCGCACCTGCGGAAAAGGGGCCGCAGGTGCGGCACCGCAGAAGCGGCTAGGAAGGCACATGTGCGATTTTTTGGTCAAGGGCTTGAGGACCGCAAATGCGGTCAAGGTTCCGCAGAAACGGGACCTTATCTGCGGAGAAGCGGTCGCAGAAGCGGATTGAGTCGTCTCAGAGTGGACCATAGATGCGGTTAAATTTTTGCAGAAGCGAAACCGCATCTACGGAGGGCATATCGCAGAAGCTAAAAAGGGCATTCTTGGATGGACCGCATAAGCGGTGATTGATCTGCACCTGTGGAACCGCAGAAGCGGTCAAGGGACCGCAGGTGCAGAAATCGCTGGAGGCAGAAGGGATGTTTTAAATTGGGGTTTGAGTTCATTTCAACCATTTCTCATGGCTTGGGCGATTTTTGGAGGAGCTTCAAGAGAGGATTTTTATCATCAACGGCAAGGTAAGATATCCCCACCTATTACGAGTTAAATACATCAATTATGTGTGGATTTAAGCAGGAATTGTGTAGGAAAACTTGGGGTTTTGAGGGAAAAATCTAGAAATTATATTCTTGGAATTTAACCATGATATTGAGTATTGAATTTAGTGAAAATTATATATTTGAGTTCCTAAGGTCATGGGTGACCTTTACCTTCGAAAATTTCGGATTCTGAGCAAGTGGGCCTGAGGGCGTTTTGGTCAACTTTTTGATCGGAATTAGGAGTTTCTATAAATTAGATTGTAATGAATATTTGAGCATATATTAATAAATTTGCGTAACCATTGGCTAGTTTTGGAGCGTGGTGCACCAATTAGAGTCTTCGGAAGGGCGTGGAATGCCGGTTTGGATCTTCGGAGCGAGGTGAGTCTCCTTTCTAACCTTGTAAGAGGGAACTGTCCCCATAGGTAAAATAATTGACTATGTGCTCCTATTTGCGGGAGCTACGTACGCACGAGTGTCACACCTCCTTTTTTACACACTTACCCCGAAGGATAAATGTATAAGGGAGTTTTTTCATTTAAAGTGACATTATTCGAGATGAGATTATTTATTTATTTTTTAGAGTCGCCACTTGGGATAGGATTGGCTTTTGGTGTCCCAAGTCACCAGTTTAATTGAAATCCCAAATCGAGGAAAATTGTCGACTTCCCAATTGGAGTCTGCGAATCAGAAATTCTGTGTAAGGAATTCTGTTGACCCGAGAGAAGGTGTTAGGCACCCCCGGATCCCGTGTTTCTAGCACGGTTGCTTAAACTATTATAATTGGCTAAAATCTGATTATTATACATGCTCCAACATTAGTGCAATTTTATAATTATTTACCGCTTTTTAATTATTTATTTTTTTACGAAAGTGAACGTCGTTTAAATACGTATTTTCGGATCACGTCACATGAAATGCACCCGAATCCTCAACACATTCTCATTCAATATTTTGGGATTTAGATTTGGGTCATATGAAATGCATACCCGATTTTAGGAAGGTGGAATTATTAAAGAACGCGCCTAAAGTGACTAACGTGTTACTAACTTTGGGGAAGGCCGTGAAATTCGCTAAACGACCCATCCCGAATTCTAAGTATTTTTAATTAAGCCTTTAATGAGGGCCCTGCAATTTTGCATTATATTTGGCGAGGCTCATCTCGTTTATTTTAAAAGGCAAACTAAAGTAAGCTACATTTTTTACTTAATGTGTCTCTAGCAAATAAAATAAAAGAACCTAACTAATTGTTACTGTCCAAGAATTACTACTAACATATTTAAAGCAACGAAAATGTGTCCAGGTCCAGGTTCGAATCCAGAAAAACGGAAATGAACCATTATTAACCTTGTATTAGCCCCAATCAAAATAATTAAACTTGGGTTCCGGGCCCCAAATGTATCAGCTCGTCTCTTATTAAATTTCCCAGGCGTGGGCTGATGACTGGGCCAATTTTGGCCCAAAATGACTCACGTAGGAATCATACTGCTATGTTAGCCTACTTGGGGATGCAGAATAATGCAATTAATGAGCTAGTGACCAGGTTTAGACACTAACTTATATTAAACCTGAACTGGAGTTGAAGACGACATTGAAACCACTTGAACTACAATCAATGAACTAAGGACGCTAAAAATCAATTTGACATTTACGTATTGAACAGTTGATTTGTTCCAAGTTAAAACCAAATGAACTATATTATGAGCTATGATCACCAGATTCCAATGTTCTACATTTAATAGGAATTCATCCTGTATTACTCTAACAATACCAACTGAACCAAATTAAAACTACTAGGTACGACATTCACATGTTCATAGGAATTCAACTAATTGGTTTAACAGTTCATAGCTAAATAGTCCTAGGCGATTCTACTTAATGCGAATCCCATTACCAGTCACATAGTCCACAAATTACAAAGTCTTAATACAAATCCAAATAGTCCAGATCCAATGCTTCATTGAAGGTCAAACAACAAAAACACTTTCATTTCACAAAGGAGTTACATGAAGTCAATTTCGAGTGTGTACCTGATTTCAAAATTACAAGGAGAAATAGGATAGGTCAGCGACAATAAACACAGCAGCATCAGCAAATAACAATCCAGAAATCTTTAAAAACCAAGAAAATTCGATAGATCCAACCACAATAACTTCGAACAACCAGAAATAAACCAGCAACTCAACACGTTCAATGACTAACACCAAAGCCAACTCGAGTAAACCAAAACAGGGCACAACTGATTCCAAATATTCCTAGACTTCAAATATTGAGCAGAAACAAGAGAATTCCAGCTATTTTCTGATCTTAAATGGGCCAAGCAGTTGAATTAAAACTAAAATTTGAAAGTAATCTAACTAAGCAATGAAACAATAGATTTTTTTGGATTTTTGAGTTTTGCTATTTTTTTTTTTTGGTTTTTGAAGTTTGAATTTAAAATCTAGATCTGAAAACTGGAAAGAGAGCTCTTAGGGGATTTTTTGGATGGCTGAAACTTTGGGAATTTTCAGTGGTCTCCCACCTTTTGAATGAAGCAAAGGTGATGCCCTTTTATAGGCATAAGGGAGCCTTATCAGATTATCTTTTTTTCTTTTCAGTCTTTGTTCAATTTCAGTTTAGTTCTCTAGTTTTTAACTTTTTACACAAGTTACCACCCTCATGTTTATTGAAATGTACACTAGGATCACCTTCTAGAAGAGTCTAAGATATTTTAGGAAATTCTAATTCAATTCTGAAAGATTCTTTAATTATGAACTAACCTGAATACTTCCTAAATTTATTAACTATCCAATTAAGCAAACAACACCCCTTAACCAAATCAAACTAAACCCAAACAGAATTTGAACGAAAACCTAAATTATGATTTAAACTAAAGAAAAAGTCAGTAAGAATGCATTCATACCAAATCAGGAAGGAACTAATGATAACCAAATATTAACATAAAACCTATTTTTAATGAAGGCATACTGGGAAACGTAAGGGAACAAAATTAAAACATATCTAATCCTAATCTAATAAAAATCCTACTAATAATGGACTAAATTAAAATCTAAGTAATCAAGCAATCAAACACTGAACTAACCGAAATTGAACAAAAAATTAAACAAATGAAAATTAACAAGAATTTAGTCACTGTGGTAATAAGAATGATAGAAGAAGGTAAAACGAATAAAGAAAGGAAAGTTAAAACTCACTCAAGAAACTTGGCTGCCATTTTAATTCAACACTTGAATGACTTCTGCCGATATTTGGGCAGCAACAGTGATGAAAACATCATGAGGAGGAGGCGAGGGTCATGCAGTACCAATTTTGGGCGATTCGGAGCATCTAGGGTTTCACCGGAAAATCTTTGAATCCAAATTCGAGGAGTTACAGTGGGATTCAAAGAAAACCAATTGGTGTTTTAGGATGAGGGTGGTGGGGAGAGTCTATGGTGTTGATTTGGAGGGATTTGGACGAAGTAGCGTCTTGGCCGGAGAATTTTTGATCAAATATTCGATGCTTTTGGCCGGGATTTGAAGGACATTGTTTGTAGATTCGAGATGAGGGAGACGAGAGGAATATGGGGTGTTAATTTTGTATGGATTGGTGGTGGTGGCGTCCGCCGGCGGCGGCGGCCCCGGCGGCCCCGACGGAGTTACAGAGAATGTACGAGGAAGAAGACTTTGGTCGTGTAAGGGTTTGATTAATTTCAGACAATTTTATTGAATTAAGGAGACAGAACCTCAGCCGTTGGATGACGGAAACGGATGGTCATGATCAACTGACATGAAACGGCGTCGTTTCAGTTCATTGGGTGGGCAGGCCGGGTTGGGTAACGTTTAGGCTTGGATTTGGTCCGATTTTAGGGGTTTTGGCTTGGGCTAAATCAGTTTTTGGCCCAATTCGGGTTATTTAGACAGCCCTTTCCCTTTTTTGTTCTCGAATTTTCTGATTTTATTATGTAAAAATCAAAAACTAAAACAACTAAATCAAATCTAAAATTATACTAATTAATATTCCAGAATTAACTAATTCCTAATTTAAATGCAAACTAAGATAATTAAAAATATAAGTGCAAAAAGAACCATTTTTCTTATTTCTTTATTTGTTTGTAATATTAATCACTAATTAATCCTAAAATGTGAAATTAAATCCTAAATGCAAATGCCAAATGTATTTTTTATATTTGCCATATGAATTAAAATGCACAAATAAATGCGAACAATTAACACAAAATAACACAAAAATTCACAAAATTGCAAAATAATGAAAGAAATCATTTTATTTGAATTTTTGAAAATAATTCACTTTAGGGCAAAAATCACGTGCTCACAACGAGGTGACGAGAGTCCGAGCATAACTAATATTATGCTATTTTCTGGGTAGTCTAGGACCCAAAAGCATGCTATACTTTGAATATTTATAATTTTATGGATAGTTGAATTGCTTAAACCACATCAAAATAGTAAATGAATTTCTAACAAGATCTAAACCTCATTTTCTTAAATTGTAAAAAAATAGAATTAGCTTTCTTTGAATAATTTCCCTATGTTGGCTTCGTGATTGAATGTCTCTATGTGTTTATTTTTGAACGGGCCGAATGCCTAGGCAGATTAAATAGATGCATATATAGGCGCGTCGTCGACCCTCAGCAAGTGCAAAATTTATTTCTGTTGGATCGGGACGTCGCCTCGGCATGATATGCGCATGCTTGTATTGCTGCCTTGAACTTAATTAAGTTATTATTGCCTCTTCATGGCTTAAAAATATTTGGAAAATTTTGAAAAGGAATTTTGGAAATTTCCTATAAGAGAATTAATTGTTTACTTGTTTCCTTCTATTTGGACTAAAATCATGTTTATAGAAATCCATAATTTAATTTATTACTGACCTCATTATTGGACCACTAGTATGTGTCGAAGTCGACTATCTCATCTCTACTTCTTTGAGATTAGGCGAGATACTCATTGAATACATGTTGTTTACGTACTCATACTACACTTCTATGCATTTTTGTTGCACAAGTATATGTAATCCTAGTGGCCTACTGGGCGTAGCAACACGGATGATTCTGGGACTAGGTGAATTGCATTATTCGAGGCGACCCGCAGCTAGTATAGTCCCTTTCAGCATATTGTATTTATTTCCTGTCCACCGTATTTCGGACAGATATTGTATTTTATTTCCTTATCTGTAGATGCTCATGCACTCGTGACACCGGGTTCTGGGATAGTTTGTAGTATTTTATATTACCTACTTATCATTAGAATTGATTTGAGATTATTACTTTTTTTTTAAATTGCTAAATTCAAAGGAGATTCCTGGATTTTAAAAAGTATTAAAAACGAGATTTGGGTTAAGTAAATTGGTTGGCTTGCCTGACAGCAGTGTCCGGCGCCATCACGACCCTTAGCGGATTTTTGGTCGTGAAAATATGGTATCAGAGCACTAGGTTCCTTGGGTCTCACGAGTCATGAGCAAGTCTAGTAGAGTCTCACGGATCGGTACAGAGATGTCTGTACTTATCCTCGGGAGGCTGCAGGATTGTTAGGAGTACTTCCCTTCTTGATTCCTGTGAGGCTTATGCCTTTGTTACTTCCTACTCAATCCTACGCAACGCGAAACGCTTGTTATAAATCGAGAGTTGAAGAATTTAATAGCACTACAGATGTGACACGGGATGTTTCTCGCGGTATAGCTGATCGGATTATTATCATCGCTTTATGGAAGAATATTTTATTGTTTCAGCCCAGTAGCGATACTTCTGAGGGCTTTGAGGCTAGGTACAAGTTGCCACGATGCTTATGAATGACTATTCTGCAATAGTGATATGATGGTGGGATGTTGCCCACATGTCGGGGCAGTGAATGACTAGAAGGGAGGTTTACTCGGGGCATAATCAAGAGATTCAATAGTTTGTTCCCGGTAGGGGAAAAGGCAATCAAACTAAGAAATGTCGGATATGGACTGGTGGAAGTAATGAGACTTGTATTTGCAAGCGTGGTGGAGTTTTCTTATACGATGAGGTGTTGCTATACCTGTTGGATGTACTAGATTTGTCGGTGTTATGATCTTCTATAATTCGCCTCTGAAGCAGGGTATTGCAGGTCTGTACTGAAGAAGTGAAGGTTAGATATCGCGAAGTAAGGTGGTTCAGGGTTGAATCGGTAGTTATAATATTGGCAGCTTGAGAAAGATGACATTCGGAAAGGTTTAAAGTTAGTAGCAATTTGTGGATTCAAGTGCTATGAAGATAATTTTATTAAGGCGACAACTGAGCAGCAAAAGATGAGCAAGGCATGTGGGAAGTGTGAGGCGAAGTTTTAAACTTCTAAAGGGCCTGGTATAAGAAGCGCAGGTCGAGCAGTTGAGCAGTTGATTAAGGAAGTGAGTTTGCCCAAAGTGGGAGAGTGCCGGAGCTGCGTAGGGGCTTGGTGGTAGGATGACTATGCGCCTTACGAAGAGTTATGTCGAATTGAGAATTTTAGTTATTGGTGATTGGGGTCTATGGATCTGATTTGAAGTAGGGGTTCTTGTGCAGCGGAGATTTAATATAAAGGAAAGGAGTCGCTTAAATGAAGAAGGATATAGCATGACTTTGAATTGAGAGGATGTTGTCGCACATTTAAATGATGTCCACGAGGGGTAAATGGACCTGTGCAGCTGGAAAGCGAGCTCAGACTCAGGATGGGTTACAGATGTCGTAGTGATCGTACCCCATGCAGCAGCGTTGGAAGATGCCGGAGGGAGCTTTCTATAGGTGGGTTACCCAAGTGAGCAGGTTAGCGGTCGTGTGGTTGGCGAGGCTTCTGCGAAGAATTCAATCGATTATATAGTAAAGAGAGCGGTTATGCAAATGTGTTTGATGAGTCAGAATATAAGAAGGTGGTTTTACAGAGAGGTTTCGAGAACCTTGGCGGTTGATCGCGCAATGTTATGTCAATAAGAGATAAAGGGGACGGGTGAATTCCAGATTTGTGAAATAATGGCTTCATGATAAGTGGGAGAGTCCCACCGCTTATGATTGGGTTGCATGGTTAACTACTTGCGAGATTTTTGGCTATTAGCATATCGATGGGCTATTTCAGCTACGGGAAAGGACCATAAATGGTAATTTGAGCAAGGGAATTATTAAAAGTGGGCTATCGTCGGCCTTATTGGCCCATGTTCAAACTTGGGGAAGGATTCAGGATTGTGCTTTGTAAAGATGCGGGTTCCCAGGGAAGTGATTCTGCTAGGTGCTTCACCAATGGGGCATCCACGTGCTAGAAGATTTATGGAATTGATTATATTCAGGGCCAAGTCAGAGCGGGTGGCTCTCAGCAACGGTCCTCATGGAATTAAAAAGGGGTAAAGTGTGGTGCCTAATGATTTCGAGCCTATAGGTGCAGTTGAGAATCAAGCTTTTGCAGCAGCTTACGAATGGAGGATCAGAATGTTCTATGATGTTTTGGCTCGCGATGTAGCAATTGGGAGGTGTGAAAACAGTTAGTGAGATTTGAGACAGCATGGTCTCGTGATTCAAGGTCACTCGAGATGAGTGCAGATGGAGTATGATATGTGACGAATGAAGTTAGTATTATCTCTAAGGCAATCAAGGAAATTGGGAGAAGGTAGATTGGCTAGCCATAATTTGGTTGGCATATTGGTGGTAGAGATCAGCTCTTTCAGCGTGATTAAGTTATGCAAGTGATCTGTGGCGGTCCGCCGTAATTGATATTATTCTGAAGCATTCTACTGTTATGGCTTGTTATGTGGAAACGAATTCTGGAAGGGCTATGGTGCCTTAGACCACTACTTATATGTTTGCATATTCTACGGTTATGAGTATTCACCTGTGTGTTGCTATGGTTCTCCTAAAGTGAGTACAGTGAAAAGATTTGATGTGATGAAGCATTAATCTATTAACAATTCTGGAATTATGATGAAGAATCGTGTCCTACTGTACGTTAGCATGTCATGTGCAGCGAGTAGTATGTAATTTGAAATGAGAATCAAAGTTGCAGTTTGGTGTGGACAAGGATGTCACAAGCTCAGATGAGCAGGAAAGGAGTTTCGATGTTTAAAGTAAGTTGGTATTGTCTTCTGCGTCACCTGAGATTGGTGTATTGTAAGGAGGGCCTGTATCATGGTTAATGATTCTTGAACACTTTTCAGCGTTAGTGCGGCCGGTGGTTTGGAGGCAAGACCCAGTTATTTGTTATGGTAGGTTGTGGGAGCGTGTCCCACAGGAAGATTGTATGAATGTGACACGTAGTCACTTGATTGATTAAATATTCAAACCAAGTCCGAAGATTTGTGATGATATCGATGAGTTGAGGATATATGCCTGGAGGGCACTCCGTTACTGAGTTGTGGACTGTGGAGGAGTACTCCGGTTATGATGGTTGTCCTTGTGTGCTATGAGAAGAGGGAAATTAGTATGGACCTTTGAAAGGTTATTGGCTTAGTTTGATATGATCAAGATCGACTTGAGGTCGGTGGATGGATTTAAATGTGAATTTGGGCTCTATGTTAGGCCAGTTGTGTTTATTTCAGTAATGCGCTCCTTATGGAGTAGTCAGGGTATTATTTCATTGTCAGATATTTCATGTAGTGATGCATTGCGCCGTGTGAGTTGTGAGACGGCTTGAGGAACTGCTTATGTGTTGAGGATCCACGTAGGAATGATGTATTATGAGCAAGATGGCTCTTGAGATTCAGCTTGAATATCGCACCTCAGCTGTGTTTGAGTTTTGTAGCTTATGGCGCTATATGTTGTTATTATTTATTTAGCATGCTTATGACCGATATTCGGTATTTTTTCATAATGAGAAAAGTTGGCTCGATGTGTATCTCCTTATGTGAGATCTATGTGTGGATCGGGTTGCACGCCGCAACAGTGTGATGTTGAGTATAGTTTTCTATAGGCTATTTTGCGTGCCTTGCTTCCTATTTTCTAACGAAAGTCCGTATTAGTGTGTGAGTTAGGTAATTCCTTCCAGAGTTCGTTTTCCTTTCATATCGCGTTCGAATTGGTGGCCTGTTAGCACATTGTGGCATCGTATGAGACTTTTGATTATGTCTGGGGTGGCTTATTTCCTGAGCAGTTCGTACTGGGTGAGACTAGATTTTTGGATTTAGGATCAGTGCAATATGAGTATATGAAGTAAATTATGGAGATAAGACCATTATTTGGTCCTGAATGAGGTGATGGTTTTTGTCAGGGGTATAGACCTAATGAATTGTTGACTCGGCAGTTGGTTATGAATTTCTGCACATCTCTTCCATCGTGGCGGTATTGTAAAGGTTAGAGTAAGACCTATGTAAGTCATGGGGTGCAATGGGAGCATCGGATTAGTAGGATTTTGACTAAGTTGATCAGAAAATGTTATTGTGGTCCGGTGAGTAAAGTGATGAAAGGTGTGAATTCAGCAGAGTTATGCAGTCATGTTTGGGTACAACGTGTAGTGATTAATGTGGTGATCATATGTTGGAAACAGGTCGGGCATAGAATCCCGGATGTTGGAATTGGGATCTAGGGCTTATTTGCTTGAACAAAAGGGAATATCTTCAGAATTGATCGAGCTGATGTGTTCAACTGAGTTGTGGTGGCACAGGAAGGTGCATGAGAAGTTAAACAGCGATTTCAGACTACTTCAATGTAGTTCTCAGCACGTTCGAGGACGAACGTATGTTTAAGTAGGAGAGAATGTAACGACCCGACCGGTTGTTTTGAGTCCTAGCGCTCCGTTCAGCAGTTGGAGGCCATGAACAACTTCATTTCAGGTATTATGGCATGTACGCGTGGTCGGAATTGAATTTCGGGAAGTTCAGAGTCGATTTGGAAAGAGGATTCTTATTTCGGAAGCTTAAAGCAAAAAGAATAAACTAGGATTGGAATTTTGAGTAAATGACCTCGAAATCAGGATCTGAAGGTTCTAGCAGGTTTGTATGATGATTTCGGACTTGGGCGTATGCCCGAATTGGGTTTTGGATAACCCGGGAGCGTTTTGGCGCCTATTGTGGAAGTTACCATTTTGGAAGAAATTTTTTAAGTTTGGCTTGAAGTTCATTTCAGTATTATCGATGTCCTTTTGGGATTCCGAGAGTGTGAATAGCTCCGTATGGTGATTTTGGAGTTGGGTGCGCGATCGGAAGTGAATTCGGAGATCCGTAGGTCATTTTGGAGCCATTTGGCTAAAGATAGAAATTTGAAGGTTTTTAAGAAGTTTGACCAGGGGTGGACTTTTTGATATCGCGGTCGGAATCCGATTCCGGAAGTTGGAGTAGGTCTGTAATGTTGAATATGACTTGGGTGCAAAATTTGAGGTCAATCGGATGTGATTTGATAGGTTTAAACATCGAAAAAAGAAGTTTGGAATTTCAAAGTTCATAAAGCTTGGATTGGAGGTCAATTTATGATTTTAGCTTTGTTTGATATGATTTGAGGCCTCGAGCAAGTCCGTAATGTATTTTGGGACAGGTTGGTACGATTGGTTGGGGTCCTGGGGGCCTCAGGTGGATTCCGGGTGGTTAACAGATCGAAAATGGGATTTTTGGAAGGTTGAGGACTGCTGGTTGTTGTCATAACCACACCTGCGGAAAAGGGCCGCAGGTGCGGCACCGCAGAAGCGGCTAGGAAGGCACAAGTGCGATTGTTTGTTCAAGTGCTTGAGTACCACAGATGCGGTCAAGGTTCCGCAGAAGCGGGACCTCATCTGCGGAGAAGCAGTCGCAGAAGCGGATTGGGTCGTCTCAGAGTGGACCGTAGATGCGGTCAAATTTCCGAAGAAGCGGAACCACATCTGCGGAGGGCATATCGCAGAAGCGAAAGAGGGCGGTCTTGGACGGACCGCATAAGCGGTGATTGATCCGCACCTGCGAAACCGCAGAAACGGTCAAGGGACCGCAAGTACGGAAATCGCTGGAGGCAAAAGGGATGTTTTAAATCGGGGTTTGAGTTCATTTCAACCATTTATCAAGGCTTGGGCGATTTTTGGAGGAGCTTCAAGAGAGGATTTTTGTCATCAACGGCAAGGTAAGATATCCCCACCTATTATGAGTTAAATACATCAATTATGTGTGGATTTAAGCATGAATTGTGCTGGAAAACTTGGGGGTTTGAGGGAAAAACCTAGAAATTATATTCTTGGAATTTAACCATGATATTGAGTATGGAATTTAGTGAAAATAATATATTTGAGTTCCTAAGGTCAAGGGTAACCTTTACCTTCGAAAATTTTGGATTCTGGGCACGTGGGCCCGAGGGCGTTTTGGTCAACTTTTCGATCATAATTAGATGTTTTTATAAATTAGATTGTAATGAATATTTGAGCATATATTAATGGATTTGCATAAGCGTTGGCTAGTTTTGGAGCGTGGTGCACTAATTAGAGTCTTCGGAAGGGCGTGGAATACCGGTTTGGATCTTCGGAGCGAGGTGAGTCTCCTTTCTAACCTTTTAAGAGGGAACTGTCCCCATAGGTGAAAGAATTGACTATGTGCTCCTTTTTGCGGGGGCTATGTACGCACGAGGTGACGAGAGTCCGTGCGTAGCTACTATTATGCTATTGTTCGGGTAGTCTAGGACCCAAAAACATGCTATACTTTGAATATTTGTAATCTTTTGGATAATTGAATTGCTTAAACCACATCAAAATAGTAATTAAATTTCTAACAAGATCTAAACCTCATTTTCTTAAATATTAAAAAAAAAAGAATTAGCTTTCTTTGAATAATTGCCCCTTGTTGGCTTCTTGATTAAATGTCTCTATGTGTTTATTTTGGAACGGGTTGAACGCCTCGGCAGATTAAATAGATGCATCTATAGGCGCGTCATCGATCCTCGACAAGTGCATAGTTTATTTATGTTAGATCGGGACGTCGTCTCGGCATGATATGTACATGCTTGTATTGCTGCCTTGAACTTAATTAAGTTATTATTGCCTCTGCATGGCTTGAAAATATTTGGAAAATTTTGAAAAGGAATTTTGGAAATTTCCTATAAGAGAATTAATTATTTACTTGTTTCCTTCTATTTGGACTAAAATCATGTTTATAGAAATTCATAATTTAATTTATTACTGACCTCATTATTGGACCACTAGTATGTGTCGAAATCGACTATCTCGTCTCTACTTCTTCGAGATTAGGCGGGATACTCATTGAGTACACGTTGTTTACGTACTCATACTACACTTCTGTACATTTTTGTTGCACAGGTATATGTAATCCTAGTGGCCTACTGGGCGTAGCAGCACAGATGATTCTGGGACTAGGTGAGTTGCATTATTCGAGGCGACCCGCAGCTAGTATAGTCCCTTTCAGCATATTGTATTTATTTTCTGTCCGCTGTATTTCAGACGGATATTATATTTTATTTCCTTATCTGTAGATGCTCATGCACTCATGATACCGGGTTCTGAAATAGTTTGTAGTATTTTATATTACCTGCTTATCATTATATTTGATTTGAGATTATTGCTTTTTTTTTAAATTGCTAAATTCAAAGTAGATTCCTGGATTTCAAAAAGTATTAACAACGAGATTTGGGTTAAGTAAATTGGTTGGCTTGCCTGACAGCAGTGTCCGGCGCCATCACGACCCTTAGCGAATTTTGGATCGTGACAGGGAAACATTCATAACATGGATATAAACATATGAACATTCCACGAAAATCAGTGGGAAATGTTGAAATTTGGAAAAAAATTTGACAAAATTCCCACGGAGTCGGTGGGAAATCTGAAAAATATCTTCATGGCTAAATCTGTTTTTAGAACTACACCACCTGCCAAATAAAAAGTACAATCAACAATACAAGACTAAATAAAATTAAGCATTCTAATACCAAATTCAACATGCAATCCAATCCATTTCATAAACAACAACTAATAAATCTATTTTATAATTAATCCAACTAATCCAAAAGTAGAAAAAAAACTCAAAAAATCCAACATTCAATATTCAACATCCAAGTACTATCCAAGACAAGCTAATAAAAGAAATTACTCCTTAGTTATCATTAGATGCTGGAGAACAGGCATAGGAAATGCACTAGATGCTAAGAGGGAGTTTATCTGAGACTTGAGACTTTTAACATCACTAGTGACAAGTCTTAATGCATCGTCCTTTCGCCTCATTTCTTCCTCCCTTCGCCTTTCATCTTCCTCTCTTCGCCTATCTTCTTCCTCCCTTCGCTTTGCCTCTTCTTCCCTTGCAGCCCTTTCTTGAAGATACAACTCTGTAATCTTCGCTACCTTTCTATTCAATTGCTTAAACTCATCCAGATCAACCGAGCAATATGATGAAGAATAAGAACCAGACAATCCAGAAGTACGACGGCCGAGACTAAACTCTGATCCAAGGCCATAGACTCTCCCCTTATGCACGCCACCAGCTGCCTTAATCTACATGACCATGATCTCATCTTGGGTTGGTTGGATTGGCCTACCTTGATCATCAATAGGCTGGCTTTGAATGAACTCTTCCAAGATTCATTTGAAATTATCCTGTAAAAAAATATAATTATTATAAAAGTAAACTTTATTAAAGAAAATTTATACAAGTATCTTTATTTCTCAAACTTTAAAGTGAAATACATGGAAAGATAATGTGTAGATAATGTATCAGTACTTCTAATGGGGAAAAATTACTACACCATATCTTTTGTAAAAATCAATACCCATAAGCTACTAGCTACTAGTTCTCCGGTACTTGTAATGGGGAAACAATAAGATGAATTCCAGTATATTTCCCCAAATAAAGTTTTTTACATACAAAATCTCAATAAGCAGACACAAATAAAGGAACATAGAAATATTTTTCTTGGCTATACAATTAATGATAATAAAAATGCATTTGAAATAATATTTTGCTAATTGAAGTATCATTAAAGAAGCCTTGTAAAACATTGAATTCTGCTTAGCTATCCCTTTTGTGCAAAAATGATGAACTACATTTGTGCTAGCTCAAACAAGAAGCACAACAACCCAGGAAAAAGAAGAAAAAAAAAACTGATTTCAAGCATAATGAGGTTCTGTTGTGAAATTGAAAGAACCATCTATTAGATTCTGAATTATATGAAAGGGTCTTTAGGTCAATCAGCAGCACTCATTTTGAAGCTCCAATTGGATAAAAAAAACTCCCAAACAGGACTACAATGATTTTTAGTACTACCATTTTTAGTAATCCCGCATGACTTGCTTCAAATATGTAACTTTTTCTTTAGAAACATTAAATAAACCTACAATAACCAAAGCTCACAGTACTACTGTCTAGTATTGACGATCATACATCTCATCTCAATTCCTATTATGCAACAGAGGCTAGTCTTGATTAACAGTTGCAGACCAAAAAGCAACTATAGACAAAATGCCAGACTCAAACCCCATGTGATTTATGCTACTACCACCCCAAACCAATCAATATTCTTTTCAACAAACACAATCCTAAAGAATCTGTGACAAAATAGAAACAAATAAAAAATTCTTGCGAATAGAAAATGCTTGCTTTCACCTATCATGCACGGTAGATATCAATTTTATTATGAGGTATATCCACTACGAATTGGAAGCCTCCCACATTACTAACTTTATTCAGTTAGTTCATTAAAAAGCACAAGAAAATACTACAAGTGCATAAAAAAGTATTGAATATTCCATACAGCAAGACAAGCTAGCTTTCTAGCAGTCAACCATCCAGATAACATTCCATATGTAGGAAAGTTATTAATAGTCCACATCAAAGCATCACGCAATTTAAAATTTTGTTTAGTTGATATGTCGTATGTTTCAACACCTTCCTGCCACAATAACTTTAGCTCATCAATCAAAGGCTGCAAATATACATCAATCAAACTTTTTGGATTACTTGGACCCGGAACAATGCTAGTTAGTAACAAATATGGACTTGTCATACACATCTCTGGCGGAAGATTATACGGTGCAATAAAAATACGCCAACAAGAATATGGTACAACAGAGACAAAAAAAAGAGTGAATCCATCTGCACACAAACCCAACCTAACATTTCTTGGTTCATTAGCAAAGTCAGGATACATCCTATCAAAATTCTTCCACACTTCTCCATCTGAAGGATGACACAAAACACCAGGCGCCCTTCTATTTTTGTGGTTCCATCTCATATGAGGAGCGGAACTCATTGATGCATACAATCTCTTTAACCTAGTTATAATTGGTAAATAATGCATCCTCTTAATTGGAACTTTCTTTGATTTGGCATTTGTGACTTCCTTAAAACGAGACAATCCACAAAATTTGCACGCTTCTAGAGCTGCATCATCTTTATAATATAACATACAACCCTTTTCACAACAATTAATTTTTGTTGAGGAAAGTCCTAACTTGAAAACTAACTTCTTAGCCTTATAGTAATCGCCGGGTAAGTTAATGTTCGGACTAACTTCACCCATAAGCCCAATTATAGCATTCATGGCCGCTTGAGAAATATTCCAATTCGATTTGATAGTTAGTAATCTAACTATAACAGACAACTCAGAGTGTATTAAGTCTTTATAGAGTGGACGACTAGCCGCCTCTAATAATTCATAAAAGTGTTTTGCCTCATCATTGGGAGACTCATCAACATTTTGTTGGGATTGAACTCCTGGGTGTATCCCAAAAGCATTCGACACCATTTCATGCATTTGAGAATTATCATAATTTTTCTCAAAGAATGTACTACTCTCACAACCAGTAAGATTTTGAAAGTCAACATCATCTAAGTTACTGTAGATCTTTCCATGAACCGTTCACACGTAATAATTCTCTCTAAACCCATTACTGTAAAGATGAACTTTAACATCCTCCGGTATCAAAACTTGAAACGACCCGACCGACCGTTTTGAGCTATTGCATTTTGATCGCCAGTTCTCGGGCATGACTTGCCCCGTGTAATGTATTATGACTGAGGTAAATCATTGGTTTTGGGTTTCAGTAAAATCGGAACGAATCTAGAAGGAGAGTCTCAGTTGAAAGCTTTGAATTTGAAATATTTGACCAAGAGTTGACTTATTTGTATATGATCTCGGATTGGAGTTTTTATGACTTGGTTAGCTTCATTGGGTGATTTATGACTTAGGAGCGTGATCAGAATTGGGTTTGGAAGTATGGTGTAGAAATAGGTTTGAATTGGCAAAGTTAGTATTTTGGCGATTTTCGGTTGATGGTGAAATTTTGATCCGAGGTTCGGAATGGAATTACAAGAGCTGATGTAGCTTCGTTAGGTGATTTGGGATGTGTGTAAAATTTCAGGTCATTCGGAGGTGATTTGTTTGGGTTTTTGATCAAATGCGTATTTTGGAAGTTTAGAAGAACTTAGGCTTGAATTCGATGTAATTTGATGGTTTTGGTGTTATTTGAAGTGTTTTGATGATGTTTTAGGATGTGTTGATGCTTTTGGTTTAGGTCTCGGGGGGCTCAAGGTGATTTCGGATGGCTAACGGGAAGTTTGGAGTTGAAAAATGCAGTACCAGTGCATGTTCAATTTTTGCCTTCGTGATCGCGAGAAAGAACTCGCGTTCGCATAGAAGGAGTTGAGTGGCCCTGAGTTTTTGTACTTCGTGTTCGCGTTCGGGTCTCACGTTCGTGGAAGGTAAGTTCCTGGTGCTTCGTTTTCGCGGTGTGGGGTCCGCGTTCCCTTAGTAGAAGTGAGGGTCCAACTTAGGTGCTCATTGCGTCCGCGTATATAGTGTCGCATTCGTGTAGGTTCAGGAGCCCAAGTCTTCGCATTCGCGGGAGTGCAGACACGTTCACGAAGGGTAATTTTAGTCAAGGAAAAATGTGTTCATCGCGAACGCGGGGGTTTGACCGTGTTCGCATAGAAGAAATGTCAGCTGGGCAGAAGGGTTTTAAATAATATTTCATCCGCGAGCCTAAGTCATTTTCCTCCATTGTTGAGTATTTTTAGAGCTTCTTAGGAGCAATTCAAAGAGGATTGATTGGAGGTAAGTTCTATGGACCAAAAACGAGATTATTATGTGAAATTAACCTAGAAATTCATGGAAATTTAGCTAAAATTGGAAGAACTAGGGCTTGGGATTTTGAGATTTTAAATTGGGATTTGAAGGACCATTTGAGGTCGAATTTGAGAGTTTTTGATATGTATGGACTTGTGGCGAGATAAGGAACCTGTTGATGTGAAAATTTCTAAGTTTCGAGAAGTGGGCACAAAGCTCGGGTTTTGCTAATTTCGGGATTTTTGATATTTTTCGATTGTTTTCATTTGGGCCTTGTTCCCTTAGAATATTGTGATGTATTCACTCTAAATTTGGATAGATTCAACGCGCGAGGAGACTAATTGGAGGGGCAAAGGCATCACGAGCTAGAGATTTCACCGGTTCGAGGTGAGTAATGATTGTAAATGATATTCTGAAGGTTTAAAACCTCGGATTGCACATTGTAGTGCTATATTGAGGTGACTTGCACGCCGAATAGCGAGTGTGGGGGTAGAGCACCGTTGGGGATTATGACTTGGTCCGTCCCAATCGATGATTTTATCGTGTATTTGATTGAAACTTACTTGTTATCATCATGATTTGGGCTGATTGCCATATTTGGGCTTCGTGCCAACTATTTGAACCCCTTCGGGGATTTTTATCACTGTTTTGACTTACTATTTGAACTCAATCCTGTTGATATCAGCTATTTTACAAACTCAGCCACTTTTATTGAGATTTAAAACTTAAATGATATTTCTAAATGATGTTTTGGGCTGAGAACTACTGTTTTACTAATGCCCGAGGGGCTTGTGATGATTTTTGGACTGAGTGAGGCCGATGGCCATATGTGAGGATATGCTGAGTGATATGAGGCCGAGGGCCTGAGATGCATTTATATGCCACGAGGTGGCTTGAGTGATGTGAGGCCGAGTGCCGAGTGATATGAGGTCGAGTGCCGAGTGATGATGCCACGAGGTGGCTTGATATTGTGCTTGGGCCGTAAGGGGCCCCTCCCAGAGTCTGCACACCCCCAGTGAATGCCATCGACGATATGTGGATCGGGCTACACGCC
This sequence comes from Nicotiana glauca, assembly GCA_026770625.1. Classification (NCBI taxonomy): domain Eukaryota; kingdom Viridiplantae; phylum Streptophyta; class Magnoliopsida; order Solanales; family Solanaceae; genus Nicotiana; species Nicotiana glauca. The sequence goes on from MU762730.1 coordinate 139,107, forward strand.
GCAGCGATATAAGGATCGGGCTGCACGCCGCAGCGGTTACTATATGATACTATTCTAAGAGCGATCTGAGAAAGAGAGCCCGAGGGGCTGAGAGTGTTATGAGAGTGAGCCCGAGGGGCTGGTACTGTTATGAGATATTGCCCGAGGGGAGAAACTTCATGTGTTCATCTTTCATATTTACTTGTCATTTTACCTGTTATACTGTGGTATTTGTGCCCGAGGTCTAATTTTCTGTGCTTATCGGCACTAATTGTTTTGCAATCATTGCGTAACTGTTGAAAAATCATTTTCAAAAGAGGTTTAAACTGAGCTAAGATATTTTCTAAAGATTTCACAGCTTTACCGTTTTATCTCAAAGGATTTTACACTGCTCCTATACAACATGTTGGTTGCTTTACGTGATATCTTACTGCTCAGTTGTTATTTACCTTTATTACTCACTGAGTTGGAGTACTCACTTTACTCCATGCACCTCGTGTGTAGATGCATGTATTTGTTCACCCGGTAACGGGTTTTGAGCTGATTGGAGTTTATGCTATCGAAGTTGAGCGAGGTGACCGCCAACGTTCGCGGCACCGCATTTCTTCCTTTTATTTATAAATCTTATTTTGTATATTCCCGGCTTTGTAGTTGTAATTTCACTCTAATAGATGCTCATGACTTGTGACACCCCGATTAGGGTTGTGTTGGGTTGTACTTCCACTAATTAATATTAAATCATATTCAGACTGCTTATGAATTGTTTAACTGCTTAAAAGAGGTATTTTGTGATGGCCTGGCTAGCCTTGTCTTCACGAGAGGCGCCATCACGACCGAAGCGGGGTTTGGATCATGACAAGTTAGTATCAGAGCCTAGGTTACTAGGTCTCACGAGTCATGAGCAGGTTTAGTAGAGTCTCGCGGATCGGTACAGAGATGTCTGTATTTATCCTCGAGGGGCTGTAGAACCTTTAGGAAAACTTCACATTCTTGAATTCTTGTCATGCGTCCTTGATTCAGTTTGAAAAGTAATTCTTGAAATTCCTTCCACGTATTCGTATGTGCGCATGGGTGCTCAGTATCAGACCTGCCTTGATGTCTTGTGATTCCCTGATCAAGGGGCGAGATGTGATCTCTGTGAGTTTGATGTTTGGCCACTCTGAAGGACTTGAGGACGGATCTTTGCCTATGGATTGAGCACTAAGGTTTCGACTGTGTGAGTAAGTGTTTTGAACTTAAATGTTCGGTATTGTCCCTATTAGTGAAAGTGATGGTTGGATAGCCACGTGATGAGTATGTTAGTACTGCGAGATGTATCTATGTAACTTAGAAGTGACGAGGAAGGTCTGCTGGATGATAGAAAAACTATTAGGTGTTTGAATTCCATCGTGATTCGAGGTATAGCCCCGAGTTATGGGCGTGTGAAGGATCTTTTCATATTTTTCGGTTGTGAGTGAAGTAAAATCCATATTGCTGTATGAGTTCAGACTCAGGAAGACTAAGTGACTGTGGACAGTTTATGACGGTGGAAGGTATACAGAAATGTTATATTGAGGCGAAGCAGGTGGGTTATCTCATGCGGAGTGTTCTGAAGTGGTGTGATCCCTATGTGTATGTTAGAAGATATCAGGTGTAATTGAAAAGCACGTGTTGAAATTTGAGATTTCGGGTCACTTAAGAGAGCGGGCTTAACTGTTGCGGGGATGAATGCGAGATTTGTAGAAGATTTACAGTACTAGATGACTGTGCTTTCACAAACTTATAAATGATTTAAGTTTAATCTCGCTATGGTATTGTGGCATCAATAGAGTAAAAGTGTATGAGTTATTGAGCGTATCTTGATATATGGCTTCGAGCCGAGTGAGGGAGTCTGCTGTGAGCAGTTGATTGCACGGTTAGGTGCTATGTTGGTTCCAGTTTGGGGCATGCGAGTGAATTAGCTATGGCTAGAGTAAAGGAAATTTTTGACAAAGGTTATATTATGCTTCATAGGATATGAGAATCACGGAATGTCTAGAGTGTTATTGGTAAAGAATGCTCGGTGCATAGAGCAGGAAGTTGCTTGGTTGTATTGGGATGAGGATTTCATTTACGGTATTGGAGTTCCAATAAGGCACGGGTGGTTCTGTTCGTTAGGTCGGTAAGTTGCAGTTTGAATAAAGAGTGAACGACTTTCGAGAAAGGTTCTAATGTGTTCAAGATTCTACAGGGAACAATCGGGTATCTTAAGGTTGTGTATGTGGTTAGAGACTGTGTTTTCATTGGAAGAGGTCAAGACTTATGGTATTTTTATGTTAATTATGGAATTCTATGTATCAGTATCATGAAAGTAAAGGTAACAAATTTAGATTCGCAGGAAGTTCTTCAGAGTAAAGTATTCTGGAATGCGGTGTTTCTGGGAATATTTGAGAGAGTATTCAGTGGCTTATGGGTCTTAGACAGTGTGGTCTTATGCTTGGGTCTCATGTGGTAAGCTTGGGTTGAGGCATTGTGGTGCTACATCAAGAGGAAATATCAAGTTGATGAGGAATCAGAAGAAAAATCTAGATAGATGGAGTAGCATGATAGTAGACCGAGTCGGTATGGTAAGAATATGATTAATTCTTTGTATGTATTCGAGGTAATGGGTTCTTACATGTATTTTGCAGCAATGCTCTTGGGTTTTGATGGCTTTCTTAGCTTGGTCTAGTTAGAAGGATTCAGTCCTGGCAGTTAAATTGTGCAAACGGAATGGGGAGAGTTCTTGTTGATTTCTACCGTGGTCGGAGAAGTGCATTTTCTACGAATGTGAGAGGCATGGGATGTGTAATGATTTTCATCTAGACGGGACCAATGAAAAGTTCTTGACTAGTTGAGTACGTAGATTTTTGTGGCTCGGAAGGGAGATGAAGTTCTCATGTTATACTAGGATGGTATGGTATATGCGGTATATAGTGGAGGATCGAGATTTGCGTGTGTAGAGTTACAGTTCAGTTCTGAAAGAAAGTTCATAAAACTCTCAGGCAGCGGGTAGCCTCAGTGGGTAAGGGGATGATATTTCTAATTAGAAGTGATTTGACAATAGTATATGTTTAGAAAAAGGGTAACATGATTAAGTGGATGGCGCTTCGGTAGTATTGTGGCACTCTCAGGCTGGATCAACTGGTGATATTTGGGTTTGCTGGGTGGCACAGGGAAATTTTGGAGTATCCATCGTGGAATGATGGGGCATTTAAGGTGTGGTATACTTCCGGACAATGAAATTGGGATCAGGTACAATGATTCGTGTGCTATATGGAGTTGGAGACTGGGAGTTCTCATGTTCAGGCTATGTTATGGTGTGGGTCACGCCACTGTTTAGCAACTACCGGGATTTTAAGGCCCGAGTGGATCTTTCTTTGCTTGGTATGTTAGATTTTGGATATGATATTAGGGTGTAGACTGGTTGTCTCAATGTTGGGCTATTCTGGACTATTGCGCTATGGGCTATGCTGAAAATGCCACGGGTTGAGTGATGCGATGCGTCGGATTATGTTCTAGCAGAGTGGTTTATATTTCAAAGACCAGCGGACGACTGTGAAGGATTGCTTTCTTAATTGGGCCTTCGTGATGGATGTTAGTGCAGAGGTTTCTACCATTGATTCAGTTCTGATATTGAGGGACTTTTCGGATGCATTTCTTATGGCCGAGCGAGGTTGTGGATTTCGGCATTAATTTGGTGTCGGCCACCATATCGTATGGCTCTGGTAGGAGCTGTAGTAGTGGAAGGAGTAGCTTTAGGCTTTCTTGATGATGAGTTCATTGGCAGGTCAATGTGGATGAATGTTCTAGCTTGAGTCGGCTTGGTTGACCCCAAATTGTATTGCTGAGGGATATGTCGATTTGATCGTCATTGAGATTGTTAGTGAACTAGGGAGATCTAAGAGTTGCTTTTCTGTGTTGTGAGACATTATGATTTGTTGGTTATGTGCACATGTGGTGTGGTTCTATTGGGAATTCAAAATGAGAGTCGAGCGGGAAGAGTAATTGGGTGTTGTTCGGTGAATGGAGTATCAGTTATGACGTATCGGATTGCGTGATATATGTTATCTATCTCACCGTAGATATGATGATGTGCTCTGGTTCCAGACATCAAATGGTGCGTGGTTGTCGCCTTCGTGCATAGTGACTTGAAGTGTTTTAGGTGGAGCAATGTTTGGATAGGATCGCGCATTGCAGCGAAGCTATGTGGAGATATGATCTTGTGGGTCAGGCTCGTGTGTTTTATTCTATGTTGTGAGATGGGTTCTCAGCCTTGTGTTGTGGTGGTACCGGTGATCTTGAGGTACAACTCTTTCATCTGAGTCCTTTTCATGATCTGGGTGTGTTCAGACTATTGCTTATTGGTGCGCGTATCATGCTAGTTGCGGCTTAGGCCTATATTGATGTATCATGCCACCAAATGGTGTGTTGGGTTAGGGGAGATCGTTGGGATCATTAATGAATACGATCAGATTCGATTTCAGCATGTTGGAAGGTTAATATCGAGGTTCGGCTCAAAAAAAAAATTTGCTATGGGAATTGCCAGAGAAGAAATGTCTTCATGAATGGTTGATATGAGAAATGGTCATGGTTTATTGTGTGTTTCATTTATTGTTGGCAGTATATAAAAGTGTGGGAATGAGACTTCAGCTGATAAGAGATTTTCTAACAGTAGTTGGTTGTTGTGGGAAGCTGCTGTGAATGGAAGTTATCGCTACATGTGTTTGAGTTATGTGGTGTATTATATAACTGCACCTGAGGTTGCAGGCATGGGCTACTACAGCTAGTTCGGGTCTATTCAGAGTATAGGTGTGAGGTTTTGATCATATTAATGGTTTCAAAAGTGAAAATATGATTCTATGGTTTATGGGCCAGACTGGATTGTGTAATTTCAGTTGCAATGTGTTATCGGACCTATATGAGAGAAGTGACGTGGAATCACCCCCGGGTATATGCTTGGTAAGGTTATTCAGCTATTGGTTGGCTTCTAGAACAACTCTGGGTATGTTCGGGGATGAACATGTGTTTAAGTGGGGGAGGATGTAACAACCCGACCGGTCGTTTTGAGCTATTGCAATTTGATCGCCAGTTCTTGGGCATGAATTGCCCCGTGTAATGTATTACGATTGATGTAAATCTTTGGTTTTGGGTTTCAGAAAAATCAGAACGAATCTGGAAGAAGAGTCTCAGTTGAAAGCTTTGAGTTTGAAATATTTGACCAAGAGTTGATTTATTTGTATATGAGCTCAGATCGGAGTTTATATGATTTGGTTAGCTTCGTTGGGTGATTTATGACTGAGGAGCGTGATCGGAATTGAGTTTGGAGGTCCGGTGTAGAATTAGGCTTGAATTGGCGAAGTTAGTATTTTGGCGATTTCCGGTTGATAGGTGAAATTTTGATCCGAGGGTTGGAATGGAATTCCGAGAGCTGCTGTAGCTTCGTTAGGTGATTTGGGATGTATGTGTAAAATTTCAAGTCATTCGGAAGTGATTTGGTTGGGTTTTTGATCAAATGCGTGTTTCGGAAGTTAAGAAGAACTTAGGCTTGAATTTGATGTAATTTGATGGTTTTGGTGTTATTTGAAGTGTTTTGATGATTGGAACGAGTTTGGATGATGTTTTAGGATGTGTTGGTGCTTTTGGTTGAGGTCCCGGGGGCCTCGGGGTGATTTCGGATGGCTAACGAGAAGTTTGGAGTTGAAAAATACAGCAGCAGTGCAGGTTCAATTTTTGCCTTCGCGATCGCAAGAAGGAACTCGCGTTCGCGTAGAAGAAGTTGAGTGGCCCTGAGTTTTTGTACTTCGCGTTTGCGTTTGGGTCTCGCTTCGCGGAAGGTAAGTTCCTGGTGCTTCGCGTTCGCGGTGTGGGGTCCGTGTTCGCGTAGTAGAAGTGAGGGTCCAGCTTAGGTGTTCATCGCGTCCGCGTATATAGTGTCGCGTTCGCGTAGGTTCAGGAGCCCAAGTCTTCGCATTCGCGAGAGTGCAGACGCATTCGCGAAAGGTAATTTTGGTCAAGGAAAAATGTGTCATCGCAAACGCGGAGGTTTGACCGCGTTTGCATAGAAGAAATGACAGCTGGGCAGAAGGGTTTTTAATAATATTTCATCCGCGAGCCTAAGTCATTTTCCTCCATTGTTGAGTATTTTTAGAGCTTCTTAGGAGTAATTGAAGAGGGATTCGAAGAGGATTGATTGGAGGTAAGTTCTATGGACCAAAAACGTGATTATTATGTGAAATTAACCTAGAAATTCATGGAAATTTAGCTAAAATTGGAAGAACTAGGGCTTGAAATTTTGAGATTTTAAATTTGGATTTGAAGGACCATTTGAGGTCGGATTTGAGATCTTTTGATATGTATAGACTCATGGAGAGATAAGAAACCCATTGATGTGAAAATTTTTGAGTTTCGAGAAGTGGGCTCGGGGCTCGGATTTTGCATATTTCAGGATTTTCGGTATTTTTTTATTATTTTCATTTGGGCCTTGTTCCCTTAGCATATTGTGATGTATTCACTCTGATTTTGGATAGATTCGACGCGCGAGGAAGCTGATTTGAGGGGCAAAGGCGTCGCGAGCTAGAGTTTCGCCGGTTCGAGGTGAGTAATGATTGTAAATGATATTCTGAGGGTTTGAAACCTCGGGTTGCACATTATAGTGCTATATTGAGGTGACTTGCACGCCGAATAGCGAGTGTGGGGTAGAGAACCATTGGGGATTGTGACTTGGTCCGTCCCGATTTATGATTTTATCGTGTATTTGATTGAAACTTACTTGTTATCATCATAATTTGGGCTGATTGCCATATTTGGGCTTCGTGCCAACTATTTGAACCCCTTCGGGAATTTTTATCACTGCTTCCTCACTGTTTTGACTTACTATTTGAACTCATTCCTATTGATATCTACTGTTTTACGAAATCAACCACTTTTATTAAGATTTGAAACTTAAATGATATTTCTAATTGATGTTTTGGGCTGAGAACTACTGTTTTACTAATGCCCTGGGGCTTTTGATGATTTTTGGACTGAGTGAGGCCGAGGGCCATATGTGAGGATATGTTAAGTGATATGAGGCCGAGGGCCTGAGATACATTTATGCCACGAGATGGCTTAAGTGATGTGAGGCCGAGTGCCGAGAGATGATGCCATGAGGTGGCTTGGTATTGCGCTTGGGCCGTAAGGGGTCCCTCCCAGAGTCTGCACACCCCCAGTGAGCGCCGTCGATGATATATTGATCGGGCTACTCGCCGCAGCAGTTACTATATGATACTATTCTGAGAGTGATCTGAGAGAGAGAGCCTGAAGGTCTGAGAGTGTTATGGGAGTGAGCACGAGGGGCTGGTACTGTTTAGAGATATTGCCCGAGGGGCGAACCTTTATGTGTTCATCTTTCATATTTACTTGTCATTTTACCTGTTATACTGTGGTATTTTTGCCCATGGGGCGAATTTTCTGTGCTTATCGGCACTAACCGTTCTGCAATCATTGCATAACTGTTGAAAAGTCATTTTCAAAAGAGGTTTAAACTAAGCTAAGATATTTTCTAAAGATTTCACAACTTCACCGCTTTTTCTCAAAGGATTTTACACTGCTCCTGTACAACATGTTGGTTGCTTTACGTAATTTCTTACTGCTCAGTTCTTATTTACCTTTATTACTTACTGAGGTGGAGTACTCACTTTAGTCCCTGTACCTCACATGCAGATGCAGGTATTTGTTCACCCGGTAGCGGGTTTTGAGCTGATTGGAAACTATGCTATCGAAGTTGAGTGAGGTAACCACCAGCGTTCGCGGCACCGCATTTCTTCCTTTTATTTATAAATCCTATTTTGTATAATCCCGGCTTTGTAGTTGTAATTTCACTCTAATAGATGCTCGTGACTTGTGACACCCCGATTAGGGTTGTGTTGGGTTGTACTTCCGCTAATTAATATTATTAAATTATATTCAGACTGCTTATGAACTGTTTAACTGCTTCAAAGAGGTGTTTTGTGATGGTCTCGCTGGCCTTGTCTTCACGAGAGGTGCCATCACGATCAGAGCGGGATTTGGGTCGTGACATAACTTCATACATTTGCACTTAACACTAGGACATCTAATTGTTCCTTCATTATGGAATTCAGGAAGTGTTTTTGCATATGCAATAAATCCTTTAGCACCTTCTACATATTCTTCCTTCAACCCCCCGCGATTAGGATGGTTTCTATCATACATCCATCTACGATCTCGTTCCATCTATTACACAATACAAGATAAAATAATTAGATAAAGAAATAAATAAATTATTTTATTCACTCAGTAGTGTCATGAAACAATGTTTCATAAACTATTCCTTATACATGAAAATTGATAAAGATGACTACTTTAGATTTGACCAATATATACTGATAATGTACTTTTTTTTCTTATATTTTAGTTGATTAATGGTCCTTGTTAAATGATAACTACACAAGTCGACAACCAAAAAAATAAAGAGTAGTGCAACATAATTTACAACATTTAGTATGAGTAGTAAATAGATAGTTTTAGTGGTGGACTTTAATTAGAAGGGCAAGAATTAACACTCAATAAATAGTAGATGATTCGAGTTTAATATAAAAAAGCTAATGAGAGAAATTATAAGTATTTATAAAATAAATTGATATTTTTTTTAGAAGAAAAATAAATTGATCAAGAGAATACTCAGATGTTCATTATCAGTTATAGTTTTACATTGTTCATCTTTTCATATTCCAAGTAAAGACTCCCTTGATTTTATTCAATGGAGTTTCATAATTGTCAGTTATTTAGTCTTTATTTTCAAAATATATCGAAAACGAAATCAAAAATTTATTCTTCTAAAAATAAATAAGTTAATTTTGTTCTTCTATATAACTAAACATTTCCTAATAATATATTGCAATAACAATTGTAATGTAACTTAAGGAAACAATTTGATGAGAACTAATAAAAGCGTTAATTAACTACATTAAAATTAATAAGTTCAACTTTCCGTAAAATCTAAGCAAGGGAATAAAACTATTTATAATTTACATATAGTGTTGCAATTATCTTACTATTCTTGATTAGGAGGAGGATCCAGAAGACTTAGGTTTATGTCCCTAAATCCCTAAATTGCGATATAAAATCTCTAAATTTCGACAAAAAACTCCTAAATTGTGATCTATAAGACATAAAAGACTTAGATTTAACAACAATTATTTTTTCAAATCTAGGATTTGAAATAGCAGAAAATTCCTAAATTTTGAAAAATCAAAATCGAAAAGGAAAGGGTGAGAAAGAGAGAGGGGGAGCGAGAGAGAGAGAGAGTTACCTAGGAAGGGGAGTGAGCTCGAGGTGAAAACTGGTCTCGGCGGAGAGACAGAGTGGGAAAAAACTAAATTTCCTTATGATAGTTTAAATATGAGCAAACCAAATATTTAATTTTTAATCTAATTATATTTGAACTGAAACCTAAACTAGCACTTGACCGTCCCATTAATAATTAGTTCCTTTGAGTTTTGCTATATTCATTTGAAGGGGGCTTATTAATTCTTAAGAAAAGTCGGATAAGGAATAGTGAATAATAAGATAACTTTTCCACTTCTACATGCGTGGGAACTCTGTGGGAAAACCTTTTCAATAAAACATAAAATTCAAAGTTCAAAATTTTTTGTTTAAGCAGAATATTTAAAAATATTTTAATATTTAAAAATAGTTTTTTTAAATATTTTTCCAACTGTTTTCCCAGGATTTTTTTTAGTTTTATATAATTATTTTTTTAATGACTTTTTCCACAAAATCAGAGGGAAGTAAATTGCGCGTATTTTTGCGCCAAAGTATTCCCACGGATAGACAATGGGAAATATTACTGGTTTTGCGCGGAAAAGAAATTTTACTTTTCTCACAGAGTTTCGGTGGGAATTGCTACTAATAATTTATCCATGGAAAATTTCGTGGGAAAATGCTACATTTCTAGTAGTGAATAAACCTTCTCTTCTGATCGAATTCCAAATGTATTGGATGCCCAAGCGACGCCCATGAGAAATCTAAGGTCCTAGAGAGGATAACTGTCCATTGGGGTATAATTATGGAGTACACGTTGGTAAATATGAGATTTGAGAGGACGTTAAAAGTGGGATGCAATGGATAGTAGTATAAAGCATAACCTTATCACAAAGTACAAAAGCAGTTATGATATCTTATGGTTGTCAGTTTACCTCAGTTACCAGTTATACAATTTTTCGGTTAGCAAGTTTATGGTTATTCAGGATGCCAGTTATCAGTTATTCAGTTACCAGATCTCCAATTTTAAGTGTAACAAAATTCTGGTGACTGGTGAGTAATACAGTAATGCCTATGGGTGCTAAAAGAAAATGTAAGTAACAGTGATCATAGCGAAATCTTTGCATGTTTTAGGACCGGATTAAGACCAAGGCTCATCGGATGGCACATGAAGTAAATTATCTAATGATGGTATGCTTTGAAAGATAAGTTTGTGCATTGTAGTGTATTTGTATGTATTTTACCTCCTAGAACTTCTTTATATAATTCTTGAGAATGGAGCCACAAGTTGGATGATAATAGTTCAGATGTCAGACCCTAACATTGCTCACTATAGTTTTGGACAGAAAAGATCCTAAGGGTAAAATACCTAGGAATCAGAAATGTTGTTGTTACCAAAGATGTGATTTCAAATGACTAGAAGATATGATGTATGCAATGAGAACTGAGAGCAGCCAATAGTGAATTTCAGGGAATGATTTTAAGTTGTTTAGATTTATTCAAATCATAACTAGAAGTACCACGTTAGTAAGCTACTATAAGAAGCATCTATTGATGTAAGATAAAAGATATGACAGTTCTCCATTAGGTTATGTGACTAAGTAATTAACGCGAATGTTTATAGTATGACATGATTTAGTCTTGTACCGAAAGGTTGGGGTTAGATATTTCAATTTCATTTAAGGAACATGAATTCCCTAAGTGTAATCCATGCACATAGTTTAGAAGAAAAAAAGGGTAGTATGCGACCGTAGAACAAGGCCAGATGGTGAGGGAAATTAGAATAACCTTATTCCTCACTTTAGTTATCCAAAGTAGGAAAAGAAAACATGATTCTAGTAGGTGTTTAGTAAAAGAATAATAAGTAAGTTTTGAGTTGATGCAGTAAATAAATTAGCAATTTCAGCAGAGCTAGTAGAGGTACAATTTGATCCACTTATCCAGACTAACTATAGTGAGTGGATGACAACTTGAAATACCGAACGCATGTTAGAACCCAAAGAGTTTAGTTAAACTCAAAGTACAGTGCCAGTGGGGAAAAAATAAGCTAGCAGTGAGAGCACAAACTATAGATAAATAGCCTTTAAGAATTATCGAAAATGGGTCTCCCCAAGACTGACAGTGTGAGCAGAGTTAAACCATTAAGATTGTGTGTGATAATTGTGAATACATTAGGTTTTCATTTTTATAGGTAATATAGTCTTTCCTAGTAAGAAGGATTTTTCAAAAGTTAGTTGGAAGATGAGCCGTCATTGACGTTGAGGGTAAAGAATTGCAAAAAATAAAGAAAGTTATTTGGAGCCCAGCAAAAAGAGAAGGATCAGTAATTATAAGACCTTTGGTCTAAGGGGTGATGTAAAACTTTTTAGTAAGTCCAGTTAGTGATTTGAAACCCGAATAGTTAGCATGGGATATGAAAAAAAGAAAAAAACTAGTTCGGTAATGCGGAAAAATTGTATAATTACCACAGGGATTATGTCTAGCATGTGTAAGAAACATAAAGTGATTAAAATGATTACCAAGCTTAGTTATTGATGATAAAGTGAACACAGAAAAGCTATAAAATCATGCCTATTTATGTGTTATGAGGGTAGTGCCATTACACGAGACTCTAATTTTGGAGTACAAGTCAAAAACTTAGATCGCAATAATATTATAAGTATTTTCAGGAAGTGCTTAAGAAGATGAACTGTGGGAAATTATAACTCATGATTGAGGTAGATAAGATAACTCTAGTAAAAGAAGTTCACCAGGCAAGATAGGAGTTCGACTTCGGACTCCGAAGATGACAGAGTTGTTGTCTAGAAAAATGACTTGTTCCCCTTAGCAGCCGAAGAGAAGGAGAAACAATTTGATGGTCCCTATGTGCTACAGTTGAAAGGGGAGATTCACAAGTATAAAACGATGGATTTTGAATAAGGGGGAGATGATGGTACTATGAGGTACCAATTCAGATTGTGTGTTACAGACATAGATGGACTTAAAGAGGGAAGATCATGTTAGAAGCCCATAATTCCAGGTATTCTTTCCATCCAGGTCCCCCAAATATGCATCATGACCAAGGATATTGATTGGTTGAACGACATGAAAAAGAACGTTGCAGACTTTGCAGCTAATTGTCTGAGTTGTCAGCAAGTGAAAGTCGAGCAGCAGGAAGCCTAGTGTTTTAACACAGAATACATATATTTTGAGTGGAGATATTAAATATATGGATTTTATAACAGGATTATCTTGCTCATCTTGAAAGCATGATTTGATTGGATGATTGTAAATCGACTTACCAAGTCAGCACGCTTCTTGCCAAAAAAAAAAAAACTAAAGATTCAGTAGAAGATTATACCAAGTTGTACATTCAGGAAATCGTCTGATGTGTGGGACTCCGATGTCCGTCATTTCGGATTGTGGTCCTCAGTTTAAAATGAACTTTTAGAAGTTCCTTTAGAAATGATTAGGCACACGCTTTTCATCCTCAGAAAGATGGCCAGGCAAAGCGCATTGTTCAAACAGTTGAGGATATGTCATTGATGTTAAAGTAATTGGGATGATCACATACCTCTCAATGACCTTGCTAATAATAACCTATCATTCTAGTATCAAGATGGCATCGCACGAAGCTCTGCATAGGCGAAAGTGTAGATCACCAATTGGTTGGTTCGAAGTTGGAGAAGTGGAGTTGTTAGGACCTAATTTGGTCTATCAGACTATAGAGAAAGTTAAATTGATTCAAGAGTATTTGAAGAAAACTCAGAGCCGCCAAAAGTCCTATTCAAGCGTGCGACATAGAGACCTGGAGTTTCAAGTTGATGATTGGATGTTTCTAAAAGTTTCACCTATAAAAGGGGTTATGAGATTTGGGAAGAAGGGCAAGCATAGTCCCTGCTGTATTGGGCCATATAGAATCTCGCGAAGGATTAGTCAATTAGCTTATGAGTTGGGGTTGCCACCAGAATTACCGGTGGTACAACCAGTATTTCACGTGTCATGTTATAACATTCAAGTTTTCAGTACTCAGATACTCATGTCAACTCAATACTCAGCTACTCATGTTAGTCCAATACTTAGACATTCATGCCAGCTTAGTACTTAGATTACTCAAATATGCGTGCCAGTTCAATATTCATATATCCATGTTAATTCAGTATTCACGTATCCATGGAAGACTAATATTCAGTCAATGCGTAGACATGTGATTTTTGACCCTCCCCAAGATCTTTTATATTTTAGCATGTAAATATTTAATTTAGGCCTAATAGCGTTATTTTAACTAATTTTTACTATTTTACTTTACTTTATTACAAGAAAACGAAAAAATTACAAAAAATAGGTTTATTAATATTTTGTAGTCATTTTTAATCTTAAAAAAAAATTACAAAAATAGTACCCTATCTTTATTTTTATATAATCTTAAAAACACAAAAATAATTTTATGTTTTATAGTTTAGTTCAATTAATTAAAATTAATTTTATATTTTATATTATAATTGTACATAATTTTAGAAAGAGGAATTAGTTTTAGGTTGGTTTATTCCGTCTTTATACATCTTGTAGTCCATTTTTCTAGCCTTTAGCCCATAATCCCTAGGCACATATGTCGTAAAAATTGCACGGGGCGCCCTATTTGGGCGCCCCTCTTTAACCTGTAGCCGCTTTGTCTTTTTGTTTGCATCCGTACCCACTTTTTAAAAAACTTCAGCTTCCTTTTATAACTGAAAAACTTCAGCTCTAGAGAGCTGAAGTTTCCGGGTTACTAAACAAAAACTTCAGCTCTAGAGCTAAAGTTTTTATTTATAACTAGAGCTGAAATTTTCGGGTTACTAAACAAAAACTTCAGCTCTAGAGCTGAAGTTTTTATTTTATAACTGGAAAACTTCAGCTCTAGAGCTAAAGTTTTTATTTTATAACTTGAAAACTTCAGCTTTAGAGCTGAAGTTTTGGGGCAACTAAACAAAAACTTCAGCTCTAGAGCTGAAGTTTTCTAATTACAACATAGAAACTTCAGCTCTAGAGCTGAAGTTTTTATTTTATAACTGGAAAACTTCAGCTCTAGAGCTAAAGTTTTTATTTTTTTAATTAATTACAAAACAGAAAGAGCTGAAGTTTTGGGGCTACTAAACAAAAACTTCAGCTCAAGTTTTATAGTTACAACATAGAAACTTCAGCTCTAGAGCTAAAGTTTTGTAGTTACAACATAGAAACTTTAGCTCTAGAGCTGAAGTTTTTATTTTATTTGCCACCCCTAATCAGATTCTCGTTTCTTGCTTTGAGCTTATTATGAGAGGTTGGCTCTTTTGATTTTATGTCTTAGTATGAGTCTGTTATGATTGTGGATAGGGAATTTAGCATGATTCATTTTCTAAATGGATGGAAACTACAATTGGGCCATAGGCAAAAGATTAGTAGGCCGTGAGGAAATGATTCTAAAAATAGGGAATTGTGGGACATTACGCCTCAATTTTGATTTAAAGTGGTGTGGGCCAAAAATAAACTTTGTCCAATCCTATAACATCAATCGTATACCCTTCTCCACAAATTTATTCCATAATTCATGGTCCTTACTTAATTAATTTTAATCCTTTAGAATTCGAGGCGTGTCATTTAGCGAATTTTTATGGCCTTCACAAAATTAACAACGCGTTAATTGCTTTAGGTGCGTCTTTTAATAATTTACTTCCTAAATTCGGGTATGCATTTATGTGACTCAAATCTAAATCTCAACGGTATTAAAATATGTCGAAGACCGCGGGTGCATTTATGTGACGTGGTTCGAGACGTATTTTAATAACTTTACAATATTGCTTAAAATTAAATAAAAGTGGTAAATAAGCTAAAATTCACATAGGCTAAAACATATATTAAAATCAGATAATAGTCCAATTGTGATGGTTTAAGCGACCGTGCTAGAACCACATAATCCGGGGGTGCCTGACACCTTCCCTCGGGTTAACAGAATTCCTTATTCAGAATTTCTGGTTCGCAGACTTCAAATGGAAAGTCGAAATTTTCCTCGATTTGGGATTCAAAATAAACCGGTGACTTGGAATACCAAACAAGCCATCCCAATTGGCGACTCTGAAATTAAAAAAAAAATAATCCAATTTCGAATAATGTCACTTAAAGTGAAAAAACTCCCTTATATACTACATTTCGGGGTGGTGTGTAAAAAAGGAGGTGTGACAAGTAGTCATTCAGTTTAGTATAACAACAGTTCAGTGATCATGTATTCATTCAGTTTAGTATACAAGTGCTAATGAAAGTTCATGTTTCCACCAGACCTATTTAAGGTCCGGAGTTAGCAGAAGTTACCGTCAGGACAATCATTCGAGGACGAATGATCCCAAGGGGGAGATAATGTAACACCCCGAAAATTTGTCTTAGGTATGAATGAGTTAAAAGAGTAGTAAGGTTATATTTTGAATATGTGAAGTCCCATCGGGATGATTATGGATGAAGATAGTTGTTTCAAAATCAAGATGGAAAGTAAGGTGCATAAGATTTGACAAAATTGATTAAGTTTACAGAAGGTCTATCTTCCATCAAGATTTAGTGAAAACTTGTAAGGAATTTGGGAAAACTCAAAGCATGAAAGTTCTAGGCCTTTAAAATATCTTTCCAACGATATATTGTGGATTCTGAATGGATCTCTGTGCAAAACGTTATGCACGTTTTACACAATAGTATGCGATATGCAAGCCTGGTAGCGCGACCGCGCTAATTTTGAGGCAGTTTTACTGCCGTTTTGCACGGTCAGTAGTGGGAAGGTCTCCAGGTGCATGGGTGCACTCGTGGGGGATCATTTTAAAGCCATATTTCGTCTCCCACAGCCCCAAAACATAAAAACTTACTAATAGAAAGGGGAACTCTCAAAAACCTAACTCCTTAACGGTCCTTCCACCACCCAAGGTAAGTTCTAATGGTGATTCTAAGTTAATTTTAATTTTCCAACATCTTATTAGCATGGGTAAACCATCCATATCATTAGATATTCGAGTGGGACATCATTGTTGAGAGAAGGAAACCCTAGAACTCGAATTCAAGAGGATTGAACTTCAAAAAGGTAATGTCTTCAACCTCTAATTGATTATACTATTGAATTAATGATTATAGACTCTAGTTCATAAGATATGAGTTGATGGGTTTGATAGAAAAGCATGAACGATTATAAGGTTGGGGTGTTGATTGTTGATTATTGGTTAGGGGTGTTGTTTACCTTATGGGTAATAAAGAATGATGTTGATTATAACCATTTGAGACTTTTGAATTATCTAGGAGCAACATAATGGGTTATTAGGTGTAGAGACACCATTAATAAGGACTATGAAGCTTTATATCACCAAGTATTAGAGAAAATGCTTAAGTGACCAAACCATGAGAATTATTGCTAATATGGAATCCCTTTGACTTGTATTGATATAAATTAAAGTTGAAAGGGTTGGCGAATGTTGTATTACGCTCAAGATCAAGAAGTTAAGGTATTTGAGGCTAACTCTCTATGTTTGGGAATGTTAATGATTCTCCCTATACTACGTTTCTTTTACCACGTTATCAATTGCCTCGGAAATATAGTTGAGCCTAGTTCCTTGAATAGTTATAGAACTTCTATTCTCTAGGTTCATAAGTCGTTCATCACTTTCATTCTGAACATTGTGAGCTTAGTTCGTATTCAATATAGACTTGGGTTTGATGTCCCTGAGTCTCAGTATAGCTTACTCAGCATGTCATAAACAGTTGAAGTTTCAGTGTTCATAATCTGTTCAAGAATACATGTCTCAGTCTAGTCCTATTCAGTATTCCAGTATTATGTAACTCAGTGTGATCCAATATTCTAGTATCATGTAACTCAGTGTGATTCAGTATTTCATTATCATGTATTGCAGTTTGATTCTCAATTCCTGAATGTTGAACACTTGTATTTGGGCCTGAGGCCGTAGTTTATATGCTTTATGCATACTTGGGCCTGAGGCCGTAGTTTATGCTTTATGCATGTTTAGTCCTGAGGCCGTAGTTTATGCTTTATGCATTTTTGGGCCTGAGGTCGTCGTTATGTATACGTATACTTGGGCCTGAGGCCGTAGCATGTGCACATATATACTGGGCCCGAGGCCGTAGCTTGTTTAGATAAACAGGTTGTTCATCATTCAGAAGAGGGAGTATTCATATCCTTACTTCCTTTGTTCGGTTTAGTTATCATTTATCATTTCAGTCATCAGTTATCAGTTACAAGTCATCAATTATCATTTCAGTTGTTAGTTATCAGTTGAGTAATCAGTTATCATTTCAGTTATTAGTTCGGTCATCAATTATCATTTCAGTTATCAGTTATCAGTTATCAGCTATCGTTTCAGTTTTTATTTTAATAGCTATCATTTCAGTACCAATTATCAATTCTCAATTATCAGCTTAATTTCAGTTTCAACGTTTATAATTCTTTCTTTCAGTTGCTTTACATACTAGTGCAATTCAAATGTACTGACGTCCCTTTTGCTCGGGGCCTGCATCTCACAATGCAGGTAATGATTTATAGGTTGATGATTCAGAGCACTAGGATTCTCGTACCAGCTATTTGGTGATCCCCAATTCTTTCGGGGCATTGTCATTACTATAGTCTTCAGTATTTTCAAACAGTCACTGTTTTCAGTACTTCATTAGAGGCTTCGTTGACTAGAGTAACAGTTAGACAGAGTCTCGGGCTTTTCATGTTCAACTATGTTGGCTGCAAATATGTTTCAGAATTATATTAGTATTTTCGCACTTTGATTTATAACATCCAGACTTTCAGTATGTCAACATGTGTTAGTTTATATTCCTCATTTAGTATGTTATGATATCACATGTTGATTCAGTTAGCTAGTTGGTTTGCTCGGTCATATGTAGTCAGGCACCGAGTGCCGTGTACGTCCAGACCCAGGGTCGGGGTGTGATAATAATTACGTATTTTAGTCGATTATTACACTCTAATTTACTGCATTTTAGTTGAGTTTGCGCTTTAATCGCTAGTGTTTTGCACTAACTATATGTTTTATGCCTTGTAGGTGTGATTTCACCCTATATAAATGTTATGGAATGAATTCAAGTGATTTAGAGCTTTGATATCTGAGTAAAAGCCTAGGGAATTAAGCTGGGATCGTATTCGGGGATCAACGGATGATAGAAAAACAAAACGAAGAATCGAGTAGGCATATTGTGCACTGTCTAGTAAAATGCACATAACGTTTTGCTCATAACTCCATTTGGGCTCCACAATTATGGTTGGAAAGATAATTCAAAGGGATACAACTTTCATGTTCTACGTTTTTCCAAATTCCAAATGGAACAGGGTGCAAAATGTGGTCGAAACCGAGACCGTGGACCTAAGGCAGGCTGAGGCAGTATACCTACCATATACCGCAATTCTACCGCGGTCCCACCGCGGGTGCGGCAGTCCAGACGTTAAATATTGTCCTTTTTCGCCTAGGAGAAGGTATAATTGTTTGGGCCCGACTCTACTTGGTATATATGCATGGAAAAATGGTATTTTTGAGGTTGGATACACTTTTGATATAATTTAGACCTAAGGAGGCTAAGGAGACATTTTTTTGACACTGATTCGACCTAAGGAGGCAGAGACACAATAGGAGCAAAGCGGGGAATTCTTCAACAAGTTTTTCCTTCCTCTTCCTATTTTATATTGTTGGTTATAACTTTTAGTATTGTAGTTTTACATACTATTATGAATAGATAATCTGTTATCTAGGGTTTTGATGGAACCTTTTGTCGGATAAATTCTTGTTATGTTTTTATATAATTGAGCCGTAGTATTTTCTCTATTTGTTCAACTACGTTCTTGTTGTAGTTAATTGATAGGATCCTCAATTAGCTGTGCCTATTTAGTATGTATTACTCGGGAGAGAGTGCATATTTAGGTAGTTGTTGGACAACATCACTCCCGACGTATGTGAGGAATCAATAACCAAGGGTTTAAAGGTGGGATTAGGGATAATAAAACCTTGGGTGCGATCTAAGTGAGTTGTAACAAAAGCTAGCTAGCGTAACTCGGGAGAGTGCGTCTAGTAAATTGTGGTAATTACTCGAGAGAGATTTACGACAGTCAGAGCGCTCATGATTGGTAGAGAATACTTAGGCGAATTTATAGAAAACGTCGCAGGAAGGATTCTGACAATTGGGGAAATCATAACTCTATACCTCCTTAATCTTTTCTCCAACCTGTAGTATCTTCTGTGTTAATTTATCATTTTAATTTGTTAGTTAGTTAGTTAAACACAAGAACAGTAATGTCTATAAGTTAGGAATTGTTCAAGCTTATATTCTTGGTGATAGTAAACAACTGTAGCTAAGCCTTAGTTCTCTGTGGAATTCGACTTCGGACTTGTAAGCCATATTATATTTGCAATGATCTCTTAGTCCTTTTTATAAGGCATAGTTAGGCGTGATCAAATTTTAGCGCCGTTGCCGGGGAACTAACGGTGTAGTTATAGGTATACATATTGCTAGGTTTCAAGTTTGAACTTTTATTTTTATTTTTGTATTTGATTTTTATTTTTTTTATACTTATTAATTTGAGAAATATGGCATCTTGGATTTATGAGAGTTTGATGTTGGTAGTTCTACTTTTGATCCTTCTTATGCGTTTAGTGGAGGAAACCACCCAAGGCAAAATTATCAAAATATTTTTGAGAGCAAGTTATGTGCACAAACTCAATCTTATGTGTTTAATGTGTGCAATATGTGTGGTGGTCAAGATAGTCACTTTCATGGTTGTGTTTATATTTCTTATCTTCCCCCAACCCCTTACTTTGATGGTTCTTCTTTTTCTTGCGAACTTAGTAGGAACAAAGAACCCAGGTATGAGGACCTGAAAGAGATCGAGGATATGCTAAAGTGTCTTGTGGAACAATATGATGAGATACAACTGCGGGCATAAAGGCAAGGGGCAACTCTTCATAACTTGGAGGCTCAGGTGAATAAATTAATTGAACCTTGTAAAGCGCAACAAGTTGATATTGTGGATATTAGCCAATATGAGCATGAATTGGCTGCAGAAATTGCCATTATACTGGAGGATTTAAAAAAAATACGAGGATGAGCTAGAGGAGAAGGCCAAAGTAGAACACCAACAACCAATCGAACTAGATTTTGAGGATGTCGATGTCGTAGAAGAGATACTAGAGTCACCAAAGGATATTGAGGATACATATTTAGTTGACTCTATTTTCATTAGCGTTGAGAATGTAGACAGTCAGAGGCGGATGTAGTTAATAACGAACGGGTTCAACTGAACCCATAACTTTCGTTGCGGTGTAAAAATTTATATGTAAAAATTCATTAAAATTACAAAAATAGTGGATGTGAACCCATAACTTTAAAAGTATAATGGGTTCAATACTAGAAACCTTAAGAGTTGAACCCATATGGTTTAAATCCAGAATTCGCCTCCGTAGACAGTCCTAATGTTCATGTAGTTGAGTGCATTGGTCCACACTCCAAGCATTTTTCAACATTGTATTTGGATGATGATATAAAAATAGAGTCATCCGATCCACTTGAGGAGTTAAGGAATGGGGAACAAGGTGCTTACATTCTGGAGTTCTTCTTGCCAGGAAGTCGAAATTATACACCTCATCTAAAGGCCAAGAAATGCAGAATACTATATTATTTTAGTGGGCCAGTCAGATTAGTTCCATCGCCCCATGACCATAATCATAAACTTGAAGCCAATTTGGGGGTTCAATTCATAAGCTCGAGGTGAAGTCAAAAAGTGATTCGCGTCGTGCCGCGACGTTAAATCAAGCACTTGTTGGGAGGCAACCCAACTTTATTGCTTTATTTTTTTTATTATTTTATTTGTATTATTTTCGTAATGTTAATTTTTTTATTTTCTAGGAGCATGAAAAGCAAAGGTATTGGAAGGATGCAACAACAAACCAAATGGTTGGAACTAAGTGTGAGGTACCAGCACGAAGGACCAAGCTGGGAAGAAGTCTGAGTACCCGCATGAGATGCTAATGCTTCGGCCTTTAGCCTACCATGGAGTATTTTTTACCCTTTTATTAGTTATGGTGTACATTGGGGACAATGCACAATTTTAAGTGTGGGTTGAGGAAATTTTCTGGGTGACTTTCTATGCTACTTTAACTGTGTTAGTTTAATTGAATAATATTTTTTAAAAGATTGGACTTTTCCCGACGATGGAGCTATTAGACAATTTTCTTGAGGGAATTAAGTCTAAGAAAAAATAAAATAAAAAGATTTTCTTTGTAGGTAGTATAATAATTCCCCCTTGGTTTTTCTTTGTGTCGCGGTTCTTTTCCAAGGGTTTTGTTTGAACCGAGTGTAGTTAGTTTTTTTTTTGTGGGAGTAGGAATCATTGTGTTGTGTTTTGAATTAAAGCAATATCTCTTGACTTTGTTATGCCTTGAAAATAGTGAGTACTTTGGTTGTGACGCTTAGGCTCAGTTTTTGACTCTTGTAGAAGTACCTTAAATTGTATGATCTTAATTTTACTTAACTGCTTTGACTAGAGTGTCTATGAAACCAATCCTGAGTGAGTTATGTACCATGTGTGTGTTAGAATTTGTTATATTCTGTGCATTGTATTTGATTCCTAGAACTTGCCCCGTGTAGTTGCAAAGCGAAATAGTAGTTTCATTCAGCCTAGGAAGTGATATAAGCAGTTCTTTGTTGAGCCAGATATGTGTATTTTACCTGCCTAATTATTATGTATCGTAGTTAACCCTTTTGAGTCTGTAATCCTGTTTCTTTGGCAACCATATTACAAGCCTTACCCATTTGTTTGAATTAACGATCTATTTGAACCATTGTAACCTCTCATGAGCACTTGAATTGTTTATGAACTTTGTAAAGTTTAAAGTGTAGGGTAGTTGGTTAGACTTTTGAGTAGAACTAATTAAATTAGGAGAAAGGTGCACTGTTTTGAAAAAATAAGAGCCACTTGAATTGAAAAAAAAAATAGTTGGATTGTTGTGAAAAAAAAAATTCCTTGATAAGTGGTGGCTCTTGATGTAAGTGTGCTTGAAGAAGAATGAGATAATATACATTGATATGAAGGTGGAGTGTTGGTTTGACATAAGTATGGGGTTTGAATGTTAAAGTATATGTATTAAAGTATTTAGGGAGGTGTAGTCACTCTTATATCTAAATGTATCCTACCCGTCCCGTAGCCTACATTACAACCAAATAAAGTCCTAATTAATCCTAGATTGAATGGGCTCGATTAGTAGAGTAATACACTACGGGCAAGCCTATGGAGCATTTTTGTGGCATATGAATGTTATTTCTGAGAGTGAGTGAATTCTTTCTATCTTGAATTCCTAAGTGTTCTTAAATTTTATTATGTGGAACTACTCTCTTTTGTTGTGTAAGGGCACTTGATTCATGAAGGAGAGGTAATGTCAGTGACCTCTATGTTAGAGTAAGTAGGTGAGTTGTGAATAAAGCGTGGTACTTGTGAGTCAAATTTTGAGGTGAAGATGTTACGCTTTTGTGCTTACTCTATTTTAAATACTCTTTGTGCGATGAGTTAGGAGAATTGTTTAAAAAGGTCGTGTCTATAAAAAAAGTATAGTTTGATTGATCGAGGACGAGCAATGGTTTAAGTGTGGGGTATTGATGATAGGCTATAATTACGTATTTTAGTAGATTATTACACTCTAATTTACTACACTTTAGTTGAGTTTGCGTTTTAATCGCTAGTGTTTTGCACTAACTGTGTGTTTTATGCCTTGTAAGAGTGATTCTGAGCTATATAGATGTTATGGAATGAATTCAAGGGATTTGGAGCTTTGAAGTCTGAGTAAAAGCTCAGGGAATTAAGCCAGGATCGTATTCGGGGATCAACGGATGATAGAGCAACAAAACGAAGAATCAAGTAGGCATATTGCGTACTATCTAGTAAAATACACATAACGGTTTTGTCAAAACTCTATTTGGGCTCTACAATATATGGTTGGAAATATAATTCAAAGGGCTACAACTTTCATGTTTTGTATTTTTTCAAATTCCAAACGGAACAGGGTGAAAAATGCAGTCGAAACCAAGACCACGGACCTGAAGCGGGCTGAGGCAGTATACCTGCCATATACCACGGTTCTACCGCGGTTGCGGCAGTCCAGACGTAAAATATTGTCCTTTTTCGCATAGGAGAAGGTATAATTATTTAGGCCCGAACATACTTGGTATATATGCATGGAAAAATGATATTTTTTAGGTTGGACATACTTTTGACATAATTTAGACCTAAGGAGGCTAAGGAGACATTTTTTTTACACAAATTCGACCTAAGGAGGTAGAGAGACAATAGAAGCAAAGCGGGGAATTCTTCAACAAGTTTTTCCTTCCTCTTCCTATTTTTTATTATTGGTTATGACTTTTAGTATTGTAGTTTTACATACTATTATGAATAGCTAATCTGTTATCTAAGGTTTTGATGGAACCTTTTGTACGATAAATTCTTGTTATGTTTTTATATAATTGAGCTGTAGTATTTTCTCTATTTGTTCAACTACGTTCTTGTTGTAGTTAATTGATACAATCCTCAATTAGTTGTACCTATTTAGTATGTATTACTCGGGAGAGAGTGCATATTTAGGTAGTTATTGAACAACATCACTCCCGACATATGTGAGGAATCAATAACCAAGGGTTTAAAGGTGGGAACAAAAGCCAGCTAGCGTAACTCGGGAGAGTGCATCTAGTAAATTGTGGTAATTAATCAGGAGAGAGTTACGACAGTCAGAGCGCTTATGATTGGTAGAGAATACTTAGGCGAATTTATAGAAAACGTAGCGGGAAGGATTCCGACAATTGGAAAAATCATAACTCTAGACCTCCTTAATTTTTTCTCCAACCTGTAGTATCTTCTGTGTTAATTTATCATTTTAATTTGTTAGTTAGTTAGTTAAACACAAGAACCTTAATATCTATAAGTTAGGAATTGTTCAAGCTTGTATTCTTGGTAATAGTGAACAACTGTAGCTAAGCCTTAGTTCTCTGTGGGATTCGACACTGGACTTGTAAATCGGATTATATTTAAGACCACTTAGTCCTTTTTATAAGACATAGTTGGGCGTGATCAGTAGCCTCTTCACAACTCTCTTCAGTTTCTTTTCACTAGAGGAAACTTTCTTGACTTTCTCGTTCGCTTCAAGTTTGAACGATTCGAGACGCTCCTTAGAGTTAGAAATCAGCTTTGGCTTCTCATCTTCACTCGTCTTATCAGCCATACTAGATCTCTCTTGGTTATATGACGCGATAAGATCAAAAAGAGATTCCAGTAAACTCTCGAACGGAGAAAGATCCAAAACATTCGTCTTCTTCATATCCTCGAAAATCTCAATGATTTTCTCCCTATAAGATGAGAGCAATCCTGCACAAGTTTTGGAGAGTCTATTGTAAATATTCTCACAAAGTTCCAAGATGAATTTCTTTTTGCGATTGAAGACAATGCTCTTTCCTTCAAAAATCAATATTGTTGCATTTGTCATTGGTGGAACGCGACTTATCTCATTTGGAGTTTGCCTTTTTAGGGCTTTGCCATGAGGAAGAGATTATGCCTTTGAAAATGACTTCACTTTAGACGTAGGCACTCGAATAGATTCATTACTCACTTGCGGCTTGTCATGTGGGGATACCATCGGATGCCCAATGTCATTTAACTGCATAATGAAAAGGCAAAGAAAGAAAGCAATTTTCTTAGTGAAGCTATTCGTTCAAGAAAAAAAAGGAAGGAAAAAGGCGAGATGATTGTATTTTACCTCTTTATTACAAGTTGTATGCATTCTTGAGGGACTATCAGCACTTGCAACCTCTACGATCTTTACTAGGTTAGGCCGTTTCCTTTTTCAATTTTGATATTCATTGGTACTCTGGCTTGTGTCTTAAGGAACTCGCATGCTAAATGGAAGAACTAGATGGCGTTTCTCTATATCTGTTGAAGTGCTTCCTTTTCTTATGTTGTGTAACTACTTTTGGGATTGGAGTAGGTGGTTCTTTGACTTTTGAGAGCATCTTTATAACACCTTGATCTTCATCTCCTAAAGGAGTAGTAAATTTTAGCCCAACATTGTCTACCAGAGCTTGTAAATTATCCTCGAGAAACTTCTCATGCGCTTTCCCCACCAAGACATATAATTGGTGGAGAAAAGCTTCTCCAGAGGATCTACCTTTGGGGATAAAGCCTCACGTGACATAAACCGATACAGTGTGCAAATCCTCCAAAATCTGAGTCCTTCATCTAGAGAGGCGCTGCATATATCATTCTCCAAAAAAAGGGGGAAAGTTCTGGTAAAACCCAAATTGACGACCAAATCGATGCGGGCTATATGGCTCGATGATGAACGAGTTATCATACCTCAAAGGGAGGTAGTTAAAATGTAAGCTCGTGAACTAATTTGACTCCAACTCTTGAGGGGACTCGTTATTCACATAATAATAAGGACGGAAATTAGTTAACATTGTTGGTGTCCAAACTATATCTTCTCTATTGTGGATGCGCTTTCTTGCATCCTTCTTTTTAAAGCATCTCGTGGCTCCCTCTCCTGAGTATGCCACCATCAAAGGGACGAATGAACCCTTAGCAAGTGGATAATGGGTTTTGAGGTAATGTGCAAGCCATCCTTGAACATAATGGATGGGAAAACAAACTTACACCTTATCAAGTTGGGAAGAACACGAAATCTTATTCAAATCATGATAAATACTCACCAAAACTGGAACCGCGAGGCTAGTCTTTTGCCCGCTTGCCATCTTAAAAGTCTCAGAACGAATGAAGTTCTCTGCATTATAGGGAAATATAAAAGCACATACCCAACATGATAAGAAGGTTGCTATATATATATTTTATCTTTTTGGTCAGACCTCACCCTAAGCTTGGAAAATATAGCTTCTTGATCACTTGACCACCTAGTTGTCTCGGGAATAACTCCATTAGGATTATGTTTTGACTTTAAGCGTGCGGATTTCTTTTCCTTTTGCAATGGGGCATGTTTATATATTAAACCTTTCTTATGCCAAAATTTGTCCACTTGCTCAAGGAGACCTTTTGGTTAACACTCGTACTTTCCTTAAGGTGATGGAAGGTAGCAAATAAATACTAGCAAAATCTAGGAATAAATCTCATATGTTTTCGTTCAAATCGATGAGTTCTCTTACCTCAGGTATCACTTCTTCGCACGACAAACCCGCAATGGGCATACCTACAAGGATATGTAAGTCCCAAAGAGAGATAGATAGTTTCCCAACTAATATAAGAAGCATGTTCGTCTTAGGGAACCAAGCCTCACAAAATACTTGAAAAATGTTCGAGTTTCGATCATAAGTGAAAAGTAAGGCATAAACAACATCATAAATCATTGTTGTACTTAAGGTTTGTTGGTTTCCACCAAGTATATCTTCAATTCATTCCCAATATCCTGGAATATGACGATACTCGCCCTCGATTGTTGTTATGTTTCTCCAACATACTTCTCCTTGAATTATGCGACACCCTAAGTTTGGAAGGGTGCTAGCAATGTTTATGTGGCGATGGATTGACGCATAGAGAGACCACATCTTGGACAATGGATTAGAAGTAGACTTGTGCTCCAATGTCCAGTTTTCTACATGAAGCGAGTTCCTCAAAGAAGTCCACGAGGCTGCATACCGCCAGCTTGTGGGGTGTGAACCAAAAGCTTGGTTTGTTCTATGCCATATTCAGTCTCAATTATGATATATCTAAGTTTGGAGGAAGGTGAGGTATGATCTCTGAAATTTGCCATCTCTTTAGGTTGCAAAGGACAAAAAAAAAGTCATCAAAGTCCAAATTGAGAATATTAGAATGGGCACAAAGGTCTAAATGGATGAAATGGCCTACAATTTTTGGGCGGGTATGGATATCCATCCCTTCACACCCTGAGAGTAATCTCTCCGATAGTTGAGCCACCTTGAGAGTAATTTCTTCGATATTTGGGCCATCTTAAGAGTAATTTCTCTGATAGTCATGCCATCTTGAGAGTAATCTCCCCGATAGTCGGGCCACCTTGAGAGTAATCTCTTCGATACTTGGGCCGCCTCGAGAGTAATCTCTCTAATAGTTGGCTCATCTTGAGAGTAATTTCTCCGATAGTCGGGTCATCTTGAGAGTAATCTCTCCGATAGTTGGGCCACCTTGAGAGTAATATCTCCGATAGTCGTGCCACCTTGAGAGTAATCTCTCTGATAGGCAGGTCATCTTGAGAGTAATCTCTTTGATAGTCGGGCCACATTAAGAGTAATCCTCCGATAGCGGGGCCACCTTAAGAGTAATCTCTCTGATAGTCAGTTAGAATCTTAAAGTTATATTTTCTATTCTTTTTAATTAATCTCCTAAAGCATCTTTTTGCGTGAAGATCGACTAGGTGTTTGCAAAAATGGGTAAAATAAAATAAAGACATTTCTTACCTAAATACTTCAAGCCCAGTTTTTAAAAGTTTAAAAATCTTGGCGAGCCTTGAAGTAAGGGGCATTTGTAGGTATATAAATTTTATCGGAGTTAAATCCAATAAATTAACATGGATAATATTTTAAATGCAAGATATATTAGGTCAAATAAATAATATGGGCTAATATTGAATTAATTATATAAGTCAAATACGTATAGGTTAAATAAATCGGTCCAAATCCATTGGGCTAGCCCATTTAATTGGGCTACAAGTAATGATCCCACTTCATTAAGCCCAATATGTCATCTTCCTAGAGGCCCAAATACGTGTCAAATGACATGGCACATCAAATCAAACAAAAGATCCAATAGGATCATGCCACACATAAAAAATGACAAGGCATATCAAGTCACATTAAAAGGCTAATGAAATCGTGCCACATTTGCAGGTGACATATTCAGGCCAATCAAATGTGGCCTTGTCACACTTCAATTTGATTGGTCGGAAAGAATTTATTTTTATCATAACTCTTCTCATCCACAACTATAAATAGGGGTCTTCATAACCAAAAAAATACACCAGAAGTTAAAACAAGATGCAAGAGAGAGCTCGTGAATCAAACGCCAAGAATTTTTTTACAAGTTTCAAGCTTCAAGCAATGAAGTTCAAGAAATCATGTTCAAGCTCAAGAACAAAGAAAAAATCAAGATTCAAGGAGTACAAGTTCAAAATTTCGCATACGAAGATTGATGAAAAAAGAGAGCAATAAAGTCACAACAATGTGTTGAAAATCTTCCAACGCTTAAATTTAATTGCAGAACCGGTTATGAGGATTGTTTTGTCTTGAAACTTTTTTAATCCTTTTTGTAAGCGAACTTGAATAATTGGTACAATGAAGCTTTTAGGGAGAAGATTAAGCAATGCATATGGAGTATCTTAAAAGGACAACAAGAACTGAGTATTTTTAGGAGAAAATGGCATCTTGATTAATTGATATACATTTTGTAAAGCATAACTTGCTTTTGACACTAGAAATATTTGGACACTTTTGTTTTAGGCTTTTTGTTGTTACGCTGACTTCTTTTTATTTTCACTAAATATGTAAGTCATATTTGACTTTTTAGTTTGGTTTTAGAAAATTTCAGGATCTGTTTATCCATATAAATTTTATCTTTTTCTTCGAAAGTCTTCTTCAAATATTTTTGAGTTATGCATTAAACTAAATTTTTGAAGATAAGTTTTAAGTTTTTAAAAAACAACTTTTTCAAGTAAACAATATTTTCTTTCACAAAATATCAATATTTTTTAAGTTAAAATGCATATCAAAATACAATTTTAATTTTTAAATACATTTTTTGAACTTAACTTCATTTTTATTTTATTTTTCAAATCTCATATTGTTTATGTCCAAATGCCTCCTAAGTTTTACCAAAAATCGTGTCGGTTGAATTTATGAAGTTTTTTAGTTTATCTTATTAAAGAAAATTTTCACAACGGATTGCAAGTACTTTCCATATTCGGGTATAAGAAGAAATTAAATCATAAATCTAATGATATCTTTTATGATCATGCAAAGCGCGATAAAATTCACTAGTATGAAATATAATTATTCTTTATGGCGCAGACTAATAGAAAATATGTTTACATAATATTTTATGAGTAGTTGACTGATATGAATAGTAGTATTTTATGAATTAATTAATATTGATGATAGCATTTTTGCTTTGAAAAATTAAACCGAGCAGTTTCTGTAAGTCAAAAAAAAAAAAAGGAGTATTGAAGACCTCCGAATTGGTTAAAACTTAAATGTGCAGGTAAGGATAACAAAATACTACAAATAAAAAAGAATTTAATAAATAATTTGGTGGGTGTACATTAGTTAAACTACCAGCCCTAAACATGGAGGAAAATGTAGAAATATACTACCAATTTTCATACCTCTACACAAAAACCTTTGTTTTTTGGTCGATTATTATGCCTCCACCCTCATTCCTCGTCCCTTTCCCTCGTGTGTATCGTCTCTTGCTAGGCGTTTTTTGATTTCCTTGTTAAATCTCATCAATTTCACCGCCCATTTTTACCTACAAAACCCTCTCAAATCCACTCTTTTCACTCTCCAAATTCATATAAATCACGATTTGTATTTTGATTGGCAATGGCTTCTTTCACTGTTCAATGTCCCAAAATTTCTGCTATATTGAGTGCTTCGTTACAGTCCAACACCACTCACAATCAGCCACAAGCTTCTGTTTCCTTTCGATCTGATTTGAGATCCACCTCTACATTGTTCCATAGACTCCAGGTTATTTTCATTTTTTTGCTGCTCAAAGATTGAATTTTTAAATAATTTTTGTTGAATGTATTTTGATTTTGAATGTCGGTTTTGTTTCAGGGGTCTACTCGACTCCAATCTGAGGTGTTTAAGGTGTGTGCCCAGCTGAATGAGGTAATTTACTTCTCTCTTCTTTTAAATGCAGTGTAGGGCGAGAATGGCATATACCTTGCTCTATCTACCGTGTAATTCACACAAGTTTGATTTTACGAAATATGTCCAAATATGCCCGTGAACTATGTGAAATAGTACAAATATGCCCGTCGTTAATAGTTGGGCTCAAATATGCCCAAACCGTCCAATAGTTGTGCAAATTTGCCCTTTTTTTAACGGAAACAATATTTTTTTCTTTTCTTTTTTTAATTAATTAAAATCAAAATATTTTTTTTCTAAAGCAATTTTTCTAAAAGTATTTTTTACTAAAAATTGAAGGAAAAAAAACGGAAATATTTTTTTTCCAGTTTTTACAAAAGAACTGAAAAATATTTTCTAAAACAATATTTTTGTAAAAACAGAAATAAAATCTAAAAAGCAATTTTCTAAAGCAATGTTTTTGTAAAAACTGGAAAAAAAAACTGAATTTATTTTTAATAAAAATTGAATAAGCGAAAAAAAATTGTTTTAAAAAAACTGAAAAATTATTTTCTAAAACAATGTTTTTGTAAAAACAGAAATAAAATCTAAAAAGCAATTTTCTAAAGCAATATTTTTGTAAAAACTGAAAAAACGAAAAAAAAATTACTTTAAAAAAACTGAAAAATTATTTTCTAAAACAATGATTTTTGTAAAATCTAGAAAAAAAAACTGAAAAGCAATTTTCTAAATCGGTAAAAACTGGAAAAAACTGAATTTTTTTAAAACTAAAAACTGATAAAAAGAAAATATTTGTTTTTTTTCCAGTTTTTACAAAAATATTGCTTAAGAAAATTGCTTTTTAGATTTTATTTGTGTTTTTACAAAAACAATTGATTTAGAAATTATTTTTCAGTTTTTTTAAATTGATATTTTTCTAAAAACTGGAAAAAAATATTTTGATTTTAATTAATTAAAAAAAGAAAAGAAAAAAAAATGTTTCCGTTAAAAAAGGGCAAATTTGCACAACTATTGGACGGTTTGGGCATATTTGGGCCCAACTATTAACGACGGGCATATTTGTCCTATTTTACATAGTTCACGGGCATATTTGGACATTTTCCGTTTATTTTATTGCACCAAAAGTCACCGATCTATCTTTTTTAACTATAAATCACTCCACTTTGCAAGTATCACAGAAGGTCAGTAAAGTAGTTTTGTAGCAAAAAATTCACTCAACTTTGCTAAAGTATCGCGGAAAGTCATTAAACAATATTTTTGTAACAAAAAAGTTATCCAACTTTATCTAAGTATCATATAAAATGTTATTTCCTCCTAATCAAGATACTGAGCGACTTTTCGGTTATAAAAATAGTTGGTGACTTTTGTGATACATTGGTAAAGTTTAGTGATTTTTTAGTTTCAAAAAACTAATTTAATGACTTTAGTGCAAGCGAAACTTGAGTGACCACTCATGAAATTAACCCCTTGCTCTAATATTGCTTTGCGCCAAGGCTTCACGTTTGCCTGTTGAAGCCTGGAACTTAAACAAAGAGGAAATGTTGGTTTAAATATGTTTATTTTGATTATGTAATTTTAAGGTTGTTATCCTCGAGAAGTCTACCAATTCAAAACAAGTTTCTAAGAAAAATGAAGAGGAAGTTCCAAAACCTGAGCACACAACTGCAGATGCTTCATCCATTCAAGAATTCATGTCTCAAGCTGCCCATCTCGTTGAGTGCGTTGAACTCTTGTCATGAATATTGTTCATTTTTTTGTTCTTTTGGTAGAATTCATATTTTCCCCATTTATTTGTACTCGTGTTTAGGCTTGTGGATTCGAGGGACATCGTGGAGCTGCAGCTAAAGCAGAATGACTGTGAAATCGTCATAAGGAAGAAGGAAGCATGCCCCAACCACCCATTGCAGCGGCTCCCTATGTTATGGCGCCCCCTTCTTTTTCACAGGCACCACAATTGCCTCCTGTGAGTGCCCCTGCCCCCGCCGCTGCATCTCCAGTATCTTCTGCACCTGCACCTTCAAAGCCTAAGTCATCACATCCTCCGCTCAAATGTCCCATGGCTGGGACATTTTATCGTTCTCCAGCCCCAGGGGCCCCACCTTTTGTAAAGGTAAATACACACAATGCTTTCACCTATCTCTAATGGTCACATTGAAGTATGCTATAGGTATCTTCCTGGTATGTTTAATGAATTAACAAGTAGATAAAAGGACTAACAACTCCAAAGCTAGTAAACTTGCGTTATCTTCTTAAAGTTTGGGTCATAGTAGATTTGTCAAAGCAGGATCCTTGTACCTTCTTTGTGTGAATGTTACAAATTTTGGCACTCGGAAACTGGGAGAAAATTGAAACTTAAATGGATCCTACCGATTGACTCTTACTCGGTGTCTTATTTCTTTTCAGGTAAATTGAATGTAAATGGTCTACTTTCAGTAATACTACCCCCTTTTTTTACCCTTATTACAATCTCAGCAGCAGGGGTGGGGTGGGGTGGGGTGGGGGGCTGTTGGTTCCCGGTACATGTGTTATTGATAGGCAATAGAACCTCCTTGAAATTGTTAGGAAAGACAAATGAAATGAGGAAATTAGAAGAAAAGTCTATTTGTTTTTCCTTAACTATTGTTTTCCCTGAATTACAATTTTACTTGTTTGAATATGTCACAAACCCAGGCAACCAACCAATTAAGGGGAAATTCATGCTAATATCTCTCATACTTTTGTGGTAGCCTGCTCATTTACCTTTTTACTTTCTATGTTCTTGCCTTCTTGGTCATGCAGTTGTCTCATAACTAAACTGATAATTCCCCAGGTAGGAGACAAGGTCCAGAAAGGACAAGTAATTTGTATCATTGAGGCCATGAAATTGATGAATGAGATCGAGGTTAGTTCAGGCTCAATATTCAACCTTAATACTTTCCATGTAATATTGTATTTTAAAGGTGCCCTTGAAATATATCAGTATTTTTTGACGTTTACCTGCAAAAGGCCCGTAATTATGAGTGATTGAATTTTTTTTTTTTTTTTTTTTTTTTTTNGTCTCTAAGAGCCCCGACTAATCCGATGGCCCTCAGAAATTGTTTGCACCCAGTGGATTTCGGACTTGAGACCTTGAAAGGGACCAAACCCCAATGCTCAAGTCAATTGCCACCAGGCCAACCCCACCAGACCAACCCCTGGGGGTTGGCCTGGTGACAATTGACTTGAGCCTTGGGGTTTGCTCCCTTTCAAGGTCTCAAGTTCGAAGCCCACTGGGTGCAAAAAAAAAAAAAAAAAAAAAAAAAAAAATTATGAGTGATTGAATTTTAATGTCTGGAATTGAAAGTAATATTGAATTGTCTTTGTGAAATTCTTATGAGTTATGTGTAGTGAAGTTGCTTGGGCTGCTCTTTTGTAACTGAGACTATCACAATACATACGAGATTTTTAAATTCTTTCCATGCCTTTATTAGGCTGATCAATCTGGAACCGTAGTGGAGGTAGTAGCAGAGGACGGTAAGCCTGTTAGTGTGGACACGGTATGTATAGCTCTCTCTCTCGGTTCGTATACATATAACTAGCTTAGAACTTGGCATAGCCGTAGATATTGTATATGATTTCCTGTCTTTTCTTGCAGCCGCTGTTCATCATTGAACCATGAGGAAGAGGGCGCAGCCTTGTTATCTGCTGTTAACATAGGTGGAGTCAAATATTGAGATATTAAATGTAGTTCAGCTGTAGCATCATATTTATAGATTGTATTTGGAATTCAACTTGTTCTGCTTATAATTTTTTGGAAACAATGCAACAATCTTTATAAAGTTGTGGTTTCTTTTCTCCAGTATATCGTCACCTTGCTCTCTATTTTTGAGTGTGCATATGTGCGTCACCGGAAGTTGTTTAAAGCATCTATTTCCCACTCAAATTTTTCACATTTACCGCAGTTGCTTAAAACTTTTAAAGGGAACATATCCTGATATAACTCTCTAAAGCAGTCAAAGATAGTATAGGAGAAACACATCTCAACTTCCTATTCATGGATCCCCCACTAATAAAACCACCAATCCCACCGGAACCCCTGGATAAGCACAACCAAATGGATGTAGAATTACCAACCCACTCTCATAAGGAAATGCTCTTGGACAAACCGGAGAGCAACCAAACTGATTACTATGAGGAAGACGAAGACTCATCTAAATCCAGATATTGACAAAGGGAAGCACATTGAAGGTTCAATCCCTCTTTCATCAGCCGACAAAAAGCGCCTTTACCTTCCACGACGTTACTCCGTAATCATCAAGGTCTTCAAGCGAAAGATGTCCCACCATTTCCTTCGGTCTAAACTTACTGAGCTATGGAAACCATCCGAATAGTTAATCTTGATTGACCTAGGATGAGACTTTTACATAGTCAAATTTAGTTTACAAGAAAGTATAGTTAAGGCTGTCCACCTTGGCCCTTGGTTCATCTCTGGAAATTTCTTATCCGTGCGGAAATGGGAACCTAAATTTGTTCCTCAAGAAGCCACCCTTACTTCTACTGCCATACGGATCTGGCTCCCTCAATTACCAAACAGAATTCTACGATCAGGACATCCTAGAAAAAGTTAGAAGAAAACTGCGCAAACTTCTTGTTAGATTGTGTGAGTCCATCAAACAGTAGAGTACCTGGTCCTCTACAAGATTCTGCTGAGAATGCTAATTAACAGTATGTAAATAAGGCAGAGGATATTTACGTGGAAAAATCTCACACAAGGGGATAAAAAAACGACAACCTACACCTGTAGGCTTTCAACTTCACTAACTTGTAAAAACATATTACAAGCCACTTTGCAATGACTACATTACAAAGAATTTACTCAACTAACTTGTGGTACTCTTACCACAAACCACTTTGTGACTTCCTAGTTACAAAGACTTTTACTAACTTGTGATGCTCTCACCACAAGCCACTTTATAACTCTACGATTACAAAGACTTTTGCTTTATGACTAAACCTAGTCACAAAATAAACTCAAGGAGTTTACGGATTTACAAGAGGATTCCTAATCAAACGCTTCTAGCTAAGCAGTTTAGAAGATACAATAAGTACAATCACAAAGTTACAACTCAAGTAGGACAACAATAAGCTATCTTTAGGAACTGGTCCGTAATTGCGTTCAACTTTGATCTTCAAGCTTGTGAGGATTGATTTCTCTGTTTTAGCAAGAAGCTTGAATAAGAAACTGAAGCATTCAAGTGATGTTTTGTATAAACTCATTGTACGTACACCTTGATCACATCACTTGAAATGTTGAAATGATGTGAGTACTTTAGTTGTTCAGAGAATGGGTGGGCGCTGGAAACAGTGCAGGCAGTCACTTCGTTTCCAGTTATGTCCAATTGACTTTGTACTACTGTGAGGAATCCATAAGTGTATCAGGTCCTTGTTTGGGTTCCTAGCTCCTGAAGCAGTAGCAGTCTACCTGTAGCCGGAATCTGTTAAACTTGCAGTATAGAGCCCGTTTGGATTGGCTAAAAAAAGTAGCTTTTAAACACAAGTGCTTAAAAGCATTTTTTAAGTGCTGGAGCTGGTTTTATAAATAAACAGTTATGTATTTGGATAAAAATGCTGGAGCTGAAAAAAGCTATTGAAATGTATGGTAAACAAGTGCAGGTAAAAGCACTTTTTCTATTAAAATGATTGAAATATCCTTAAAGTTGTTAACATTATAAAAAAGCTTATTACTATAATATTTTATTTCAAACTTATTAATATAAATACGAAATAATTAATATTTGAAATGATCATCTAAGATAATTTTTATAAATATAATTGTTGAACTCTTATTTTTCACTTCTTTCAACCATGTAAATTTTTTATTTGTTTTTTGAAATTCCAAGCTTACTGGAAAAACATATGAAATGACTATCACATTTTATTATTTTATTTCTTATTTGAACTATGTAAAAATTCCTAATATTTAGGAAATCAAAATAAAATAAACTTGTACTTTTTAAAATTATTTGAAAATTGTACGTATATTTAATTAGAAATTACAATGCAACTAGAACAGTTGGTCGCACACGATTTAAATTCTTAGAAAAAAATCAAACTTTAGTACAATCTATGTAAGAGATATTAAAGTCAAAATAAGTTCACCATTCTGAAAAATTTTAAAAGTTTGAGTTGGATATTATAATTATTTCAAAAATTTGTGAAGGACATTTTTAGAATAATAAATATTATTAGGGATGAGGGCAAAATACTTGGTCAAAGATAGTTGGCTTTTAAGCTAAAAAAAAGTTGGGATCAGCCAACTCGTAGCTTTTGGCTTTTTTAAGCCAGTTTTAACTTTTTTTAAGCTGTTTTCTTTTTTGCCAAACAATCCCAACATCTAAAAATAGATTAAAAGCTGGTTTGACCAGCTTTTAAGCCAATCCAAACAAGCTCATAGTCCAAGTAGGCCAGATTCCCTATCTGGTTCTTAACAGTAAGATTGTTAGAGCGTCAAAACATAAGGCAAGGACATTTAAAACCTATCAATTTCCCCCTTTTTGATGATGACAAACTTAACATTTAGCGCAATAAGAACCAGATTTAGTAACAGGAAAAACACAGGTTCCCCCCGACTCTATGCCTTTTCGTAACACATGTGTCCCCCCTGAGTTGATGGCATGTTATTTATTTATTTTTTCCCTTTTGGCATCATTAAAAAAAACCACAAACAGAATAACAACACAAAGAACCAACTAACCTAACTCATGCCACATATATGCACACAAGTATGATAGGGAATAGAAACACAAAAGTATAATAAAAGAGGATATAATTGATATTTAGAAAACTTTAATATGCCTTTGCTTGAAAAATAAAAAAAGGCAACATTGGACTTGTTAAAACGGGAGCAGTAGTGTTTCATCCCAACCACATAAAAAAAAAACAAAAACATCTGCCAAGACATCAAAGAAAACTTAACAACATTTCCAGAAATTGGTCACTCAAGGGGTACTTAGGGGGCCCTAGGAGTAAAAGGCTTGGAAGCTGCAACAAGTGTTTGGAGAACAAGGTCTATCGGGCATTTCTCGACTTTTGCTCACTGAGCAGTTCTGCTTTCAGGTTCTCTACTTGCGCCTTGACATCAGCCTTCTCCTTTGTCAAACCAGCCACTTCATCATTTGACACCAGGACCCCTTGGGCTTGCTGACCTTTCAGAATAGCATTCCTGGCCTTCAACCGACGAATTTCCTCAACTGCACTGTCCTGAGCATTAATAAGTTGTGAGACGGTTGATGTACTTCCTACCCCCCTCCCTCCCCCCCCAATTCTTTTCGATGCACTC
Organism: Nicotiana glauca; assembly: GCA_026770625.1. NCBI lineage: Eukaryota > Viridiplantae > Streptophyta > Magnoliopsida > Solanales > Solanaceae > Nicotiana > Nicotiana glauca. The sequence continues at coordinate 176,479 of MU762730.1, forward strand.
GCATTCTTCCAAAGTTGTCTATGAGAAAGTCTGCTTCCTAATCCCCACCTTGCCTGTCCCCAATGGTACTTCAAGGAATTTGAACACTTGAGTAAGAAGGAACCCATAGGGAAGGCCATGATTACCATCTTTGAAGGTGGCAACCTTTTGCATGTGTTCAATCATAATAGCAGGCAGACTCACAGGAGTAAAATTGTCAAGTTGCTCCATCAAGAACAAGTCAGACTTAGATGTTACTGACCTCCTCTCAGCCCGAGGCAATAGAACTTTGTTGACCAATGCGAACAACAGCTGATAGACAGGGAGTAGCGCTTTTTTATGGATCTGGTCCTCCTTCTGGTTTTCATTGTCTTTTACCACGACATTTTTGAAGTTAAACTGACACACATCTTTCACACTTGAAACACCAGTTGTAGGAACTTTAAGAATCTCTCCAAGCAACTTCACATCGAACACAATTTCCACTCCATTGACCAAAGCACAAATGTGGTCAGTCTCAACGGGAAAGAGGCTAGAAAAGAAGCTTTGTACTTCATCCTCATATACCTTAGGGGCATTAGTTTGAAATAGATCCGCCCAGCGTTGAAACTCGACCATTTCCAGAATTTGGCACATACCATCCATTTCAGAGATTGCTGGGTCAAACGTACACCACATCAGAACTTTTTGATGCCTCGGGCATTCAGAGTCAAGGCTGACTTCACTTCGCATTCTATTCACAGAACCAGGTTCTTCAAAAATTTCAAACTTGCATTTGCCGTACTTCTCTCCACTGAATTTTCTTTTTCCCTTGGATTTGACTAACACATCCTCATCAGACATCAAGAACTCACTCACCACCTCCTTCATCCTAGACCTAGAAGTTGACCCATTCTCTATTGAAGTAGGCTTCTTCTTTTTCGAAGACCGTCTGATAAGTAAACCAGGTTCATCTGGGGTTTCCTCTTCCACCTCTACTAAAGGGATTGCCTCACTACTTACAGGAAAACCGTCTTTCACCAACTTTCTCCTTTTCTTCTTACTACTCTTCTTGCTCTTTTGAACGGCAGAATCGTAGGCCACCTTAACTTGAAGCCTGGTAGTAGGTCATTTGGTTTAAGACTCAGGGGTGGACACAACCCTCCGCTTACTTATGAATGCATCAAGAGCCACATTACCTAGGTCTTCTTCATTGTTGGATCTCATTTCAGGTGCTTGAATTTCCAAGGGCACAGCAGCGAACGCAGGAACAGAACTGTCCTGGGAATGAAAGCCCTGACCTAGATCCTCCGGAGAGGGATCAGGTTCCTCATGTGATTCCCCAGCAGTATTTGCTAATTCATCCTCTTCAATAGGTACAATGGCCCCTTCATTCCCTACACTCTGTACCTCATCTTTCTGAGAGATGATCTCATGCAGTACACCATCCGCAGATACCACAAACACGGTTACAACATTATTTTATTCCTCAAATGGTGCTACTACCACCATGGAATCAGTAGCAATGATGGCAGAACTCTTTGTGACCTTGGGGTTTTGATCTTGTTCTCCACTTGGTCTTTGACTGGTGGGAGCCTCAGACGATGAGGAGGTTGGAGCCGCAGTTTTAAGGGTTTCTGAATTAGGAAGAGACTGGGAAATTGGGTGAGGTATGCCAGTAGTGATAGAAGTAATTGTGGGTGAGGAAGGATCAGTGGGAGCGGAAGTCTCCATAGGTTGATCAGTAGGAGTGACGATTGAGGCAGGGAGATCGGAAGTTGTCTCAGCCATTGAGAAAGTGGTGTGACGGTGCTTTTGAGAAATTCTAATGTAGGACTTATGGTTAGGAAGATCAGAAAACAAGGGTTTTTAAGAGAAGAGGATAATTATGAAGAGAGAGGAATAGGCACCGGTTCTGAAATAGTAGTTGGGCGTGGAGAATCGCGATGTTTCAGAGGGAGATGGAATGATTTGAAATGAAGAGACATGATAGCAGGATTTGAAAAGTTGAATGACATGGAAATTGTGTTTTTGTACCCTTTTTAAGATGTGTATTAAAGGATTCACAAAACTACTAACCTTTGGTACAAGAACCATGTTCTTGACCTTTTTATTTGAAAGAATCAATCCTCTTTTATCATTCATGCACTGTATCTACAGCTTCTATACTTATCATGCGTGTTTACCTGCAACTGTAGTGAAGTGAGATAGACATGGCCAGAAAACACTTTTAGCTAGTTATTTCTTGAAGGTTATTTTCATAGCCCGATAAAGAGGAATCAAGTTCTCAATTAGGCTTTAAAAGTCCTAACTTCACTCTATTTCTTTCAAATTGTTCCTTGCTTAGAGACTTGGTGAAAATGTTTGCAATTTGATCTTCTGTGTTGCAGAGTTTCATACATATCAGCCCTTTCTCCACATTGTCCCTCAGAAAGTGATGCCTCACATCAATATGTTTTGTCCTTTTGTGTTGAACTGGATTCTTGGCCATGTTGAGTACACTGGTGTTGTCACATAAAAGGGGCACACTCTCAGCGAGTACCCCCAAAGTCCTCCAATTGTTGCTTGATCCATAAAAGTTGAGCACAACAGGATGCTGCGGCTACATATTCAGCTTCAGCAGTTGAAAGAGCCACTGAATTTTGCTTTCTTGTGCCCCAAGAGATAAGACATGAACATAAGAAGTGGGCCATTCCAGAAGTGCTTTTCCTATCCACAAGATAACCTGCATAATCTGCATCAACATACCCAATCAGATTAAAACTGTCACCTGATGGATAATACATCACCAGGTCCTGTGTTCCTGTGAGATATCTCAGTATTCTTTTGGCAGCCTTCAAGTGAGATTCCTTGGGATTTGATTGAAACCTCGCACATAGCCCCACAATAAAAACAATATCAGGTCTGCTGGTAGTGAGATTGAGGAGAGACCCAATAATGCCTCTATACATGGTTTGATTCACAGGAGATCCAGTTTCATCTATATCCAGTCGAGTGTCAGTAGCAATGGGAGTGTCTATTACCTTTGATGCTTCCATGTCAAACCTCTTTAAGAGCTCCCTGATGTATTTTTGCTAACAAATGGATATACCCTTTGGGGACTATTTTACTTGAAGGCCCAAGAAGAAGTTCAGTTCCCCTATCATGCTCATTTCAAATTCACTTCCCATGAGTTTTGCAAACTCTTCACACAGAGAATCAGCTGTTGCTCCAAAAATGATATCATCAACATAGACCTGAACAGTGAGCAGGTTCCTTCCACATTTCTTTAAGAAAAGAGTGTTGTCAATTTTCCCTCTTTTAGAGCCATTTTCCAAGAGGAACTTTGACAACCTTTCATACCAAGCTCGAGAAGCCTGCTTTAGCCCGTACAAAGCTTTGTCCAGTTTGAACACATATTCAGGGTGCTCATGACATTCAAACCCTAGGGTTTGCTTCATATAGACTTCTTCCTTAAGGAGTCCATTCAAAAATGCACTCTTGAATCCATTTGGAACAAGGTGAATTCCATATGAGATGCAAAAGCGATTAGAATTCCAATAGCTTCCATGCGGGTCACTAGAGCAAATGTTTCATCATAGTCAATCTCTTCCTCCTGATTGTAACCTTGGACCACTAGCCTGGCCTTGTTCCTTATGGTAATTCCATGTTCATTGAGCTTGTTTTTGAATACCCACCTGGTTCCTAAAATGGTTCAATCTAGGGTTCTAGGTACCAGGTGCCACACATTGTTTCTCTCAAACTGATGTAGCTCGTCTTGCATGGCTATAATCCAATCTGCATCTTTCAAGGCTTCTATGATATTTTTAGGCTCTATCTGGGAGAGAAAGGCTGAGAAGGCAAGTGAATTTCTGGCTCTTAACCTGGTTTGTACTCCAGAATCTAGAGGAGTAATAATGTTGTCCATTGGATGAGAGCTTTGGTGTCTCCAGTTAGACGCATGAGGTTCATTCTGAGAGGAAGAGGGTATGCTTGGCTGATTTTCCTCTGTCCTACTCTCAAGTGCTAGTGGAGTTCCCTGAACAGCATCAACCACTCTTTATTCAGCTTCAGTGGTTGTAATTAAAGTGCTTGGTTCTATTGAAGATGAGGCAACATTGTCTTCATTTGGTTCCTTTACTTGACTCATCATATCTGCCTTTCTATTTGTCATGTTAATGACTAGTCCCAAGGACTAGTAAGGGTTCTCTATCTTGATCTTCCTCAACACTCTTCTCAAAAGATGGACAAGACTCATCCAAAATAACATGGACACTTTCCTCAACACATTGAGTCTGCTTATTATATATCTTGTAAGCCTTGCTTTGAGAAGAGTAGCCCAGAAATATTCCTTCATCTCTCTTGGCATCGAATTTACCAAGTTGATCATTTCCCTTATTGAGAACATAGCATTTGCACCCAAATATTCTTAGGTGATTCGGCTTAGGTTTCCTTCCATTCAACAATTCATATGGGGTTTTGTTCAGAATTGATCTGATCATACACCTGTTCACCAAGTAGCAGGCAGTGTTGATAGCTTCAGCCCAGAAGTTATTTGCAATTCCACTGTCAATCAGCATTGTTCTTTCCATTTCTTCTAGAGTTCTATTCTTCCTTTCTACTACTCCATTTTGCTGGGGAGTTCTGGGAGCTGAGAAGTTGTGAGTGATGCCATTTTCACTGCAGAATTTATCAAATTTGACATTGTCAAATTCTGTGCCATGATTTGATCTAATACATGCGACTCTAGACTCTATCTTCACCTGGATTTTCTTCACAAAGTCCAAAAACACCTCAATAGTTTCATCTTTGATTCTGAGAAACAAAATCCATGTGAATCTCGAGTAGTCATCCACGATCACGAAAATGTATCGTTTTCCTCCTCTGCTTTGCACTCTCATAGATCCACACAGATCCATATACAGAAGCTCTAGCGGCTTTGAGGTGATCACATCTCTTTTAGACTTAAAAGAGTACTTCACATGTTTTCCTCTAGCACATGCATCACAAACTTTTTTGCATCATGAATTGTGACATAGGCAAACCATGGACCAGGTCCTTCTAAATTAGTTTGTTCAGAAGAGAAAAACTTGCATGGCCCAGTCTTCTATTCCATAGTTCAGCATCATCATCAACAACTTTTAGACAAATGAGATAACCACTCTGTAAGGTCTCGAAATCAGCAACGTAGATGTTCTTGTATCTTTTGGCCACAAGTACTATTTCACCGGACACAAGATCAGTGACAGTACATATTTTGGACAAGAATTCCACCTTGTTTCCTTTATCACAGATTTGAGAAACACTCAAGAGACTGTACTTAAGCCTGTTCACATAGTACACATTTTCAATAGAACGAGTGAGTGACTTCCTAACTTTTCCAACTCCAAGAATGTACCGGATTTGTATGATCATTGGCTAGTTTTGGTACATTGCGCATTGGTTCAAGCCTTCGGATGGATGTAGGATGCCGGTTGC
>MU762730.1:183501-205230 GCA_026770625.1 Nicotiana glauca
CGAGTCTTCGGAGCGAGGTGAGTCTCCTTTCTAATTCTGTGAGGGGGAAATTACCCCATAGGTGAGTTAAATTGATTATGTGCTCCTAGTTGTGGGGGCTACGTGCGCACGAGGTGACGAACCCACCACCAAGGAACCTGGACCATTCCGTCAGCTGCGAATATTGCTCAGGAGCTCCAGGGCACGACACTTGAACACCCACTATCCATGAACCATTGTTGACCACTTCCTTTCGTTGTTCCCTGCACAAGAGATTAAGAGTTAGTTTTAGGAACCCAAGCAAGTTTTGGTCCCTTGTAGTAGTTAAGAGGATAAATAAGAGTTCTCTTGGTCCATGCAGGTAATGTACTTTTTTGTGAGTGATATCTGGTCCCTCTTTTGTAGTCACCTTTTCAGCAAACACTTTGTTTTTCTGAATCGATTGATTCTTGGCCTGGACATCTTACTTGAAGTGGCCAGTGTTCCTATATTGGGTACAAGGCCAGTTATCAAAGACAGTGACGTACTTGCTGTGAGGGTTGTGAGGAATTTTCTCCCCTTAGAACCTATTCCCTGCCTGTTTTCACAATCATTAGTGTGCAAGGCAGTGGTGGCTTCTAAGGACCATGTCCACTTTAGGGACTTTTCAAGATCATTCTTTACTCTTTCCAGATTAGTTTGGAGTTGCTCATTTTTCTCAATTTCAGCACACATCATATATATCATAGCTTTCACCTCATTTTCAAGCCTAATATGTTCCTCACTGCTATCTCATTTCCCTTTCCAGAATTTTCAGGTTTTGACTTAGTCCATGGTTTCACTATTGTTTCCCTTAGGTCTGTAATTTCTGCCAACAGATCACCCTTTTTTTTTCTGAGGATTTCAATGGTTTTCTTATGGTTAGTAACTACGGCCACTAAGTCGTCTCTAGTTTGTTCAGATTCGTCTAATTCTAAGGTCAAAGAATCCCTATTCTCCATAAGACTATGAAAAGCAGTGATTAATACATCAGCTAAAGACATAAGTTTTTTTGGAGAATAGGATTTCATATTTCTCTGAACATCCCTGAAGTTTACCTCTTTGTTGCCATTATCTTCATCATCATTTGATTGAGCCATCAAAGCAAAAGTTGAATCATATCCAATCTCCTTTTCAACTGCCATCATGGAACTATAACCAGTATCAGGTTCATCTTCAGACTCACTAGAGGAATCCCCCCATGCTGCAAGAGCCTGTCTCATCATATAGTCAGCGGATCTTTTTCTCTTGAAGTCCTTAAAGGGAACCTATTTCGTCTTAGCTGTTTTCTCATGGTAGTTCTTGGAGAATTCTTGTTTCAAGAGAGGATGGTCTTTCATGAAGTGTCCAGGCTTTCCACACTTGTAACAAAGATCATAATTTTTTGTTCTGTTAGAGCCGTCTCTTTTTAGAATTTATCCATTTCTTCTGACCATCTTCTAAAATCTTTTGGTTAAGTAAGCCATGTCACTATCTTCCTCACTTGAATCATTGTTATCAGCTTTAAGTACCAGGTTCTTTTCCTTCTTGGTTCTCTTCTTTCACTGTCTATCTTTCTCTTCAACTCATAGGTCTTCAAGTTTCCGATCAGCTCTTCTATGGTCAGCTCCTGTAAGTCCTTTGATTCAGTAATAGCATTCACTTTGCTTTCCCAAGAGCTAGGCAAAAAGTTGAGAATTTTCCTCACTAGCTTGTTTCTGGGAATAGTTTCACCTAGTGAGTGTAACTCATTTATGAAAGAAGTAAATCTTGTGTGCATATCTTGAATGGATTCATCGTCCGTCATTTTAAAGAGTTCATACTCGGTAGTGAGCATATCAATCTTAGACTGTTTTACTTGTGTAGTTCCCTGATGAGCTGTTTGCAAGGCTTCCCATATCTCCTTGGCAGTGTCGCAGGTGGAGATTCTATTGTACTCTTCGGGTCCTATTCCACACGCTAGAATTTCCTTGGCACGAAAATTCATCTCCACAACTTTCTTGTCTGCTTCAGTGTACTATTTGCTGGTTTTTGCCATTGAAAATGGAAGTTCCTCTAATACCTTGGTTGGAACATAAGGACCATCACATATGATATCCAATAACTCACAATCCTCAGCCATGATAAAATCATGCATTCTTGTTTTCCACTACCCATAGATTGTCCATTGAACTTGGGTGGTCGGTATGTAGATTGACCCTCTTCAAAATTTGGTGGAGCAGCTATGAGGATCCTTCCTAGGTGTTAGCCTAATAGGAGGAACCTGCTCTGCAACCAATTGTTAGATTATGTGAGTCCACCAAATAGTAGAGTACCTGGTCCTCTACATGATTCTGCTAAGAATGCTAATAAAACAGTATCTAAATAAGACAGAGAATTTTTACGTGGAAAACTCCCACACAAGGGGATCAAAAAACCACGACCTACACATGTAGGCTTTCAACTTCACCAACTTGTAAAAACCTAGTACAAGCCACTTTGCAATGACTCTATTAGAAAGAATTTACACAACTAACTTGTGGTACTCTTACCACAAGCCACTTTGTGACTTCCTAGTTACAAAGACTTTTACTAACTTGTGATTCTCTCACCATAAGCCACTTTGTAACTTTACGATTACAAAGACTTTTGCTTCTGACTAAACCTAGTCACACCATAAACTCAAGGATTTTACGGATTTACAAGAGAATTCCTAATCAAACGCTTCTTGCTAAGCAGTTTAGGAGATACTATAAGTACAATCACAAAGTTACAACTCAACTAGGACAACAATAAGCTATCTTAAGGAACTGGTCCGTAGTTGCGTTCAACTTTGTTCTTCAAGCTTGTGAGGATTGATTTCTCTATTTTGGCAAGAAGCTTGAATGAGAAACTGAAACATTCAAGTGATGTTTTGTATAAACTAATTGTAGGTACACCTTGATCACATCACTTGAAATAATGTGACCACTTTAGTTGGCCAGAGAATGAGTGGGCGCTGGAAACAATGCAGTGCAGCAAAAACAGTGCAGGCAGTCACTTTGTTTCCAGCTGTGTCCAGTTGACTTTGTACTGCTGTGAGGAACCCACGAGAGCATCAGGTCCTTGTTTGGGTTCCTAGCTCCTAAAGCTGTAGCAGTTCACCTTTAGCTGAAATCCGTTAAACTTGCAGTATAGTCCAAGTAGGTCAGGTTCCCTATCTGGTTCTTAACAGTAAGTTTGTTCGAGCATCTAAGGCAAGAACATTTAAAACCTATCACTTCTCAAAATAGTGCAATGCACATCCTCTACTCTCAGGGGAAGATATGCCCTATTTGTATCCAAGTACCACTGGAAACCACAGTGGAAACATTGGTTATAGTAGGTAACCATAAGCAGGACGTGATCTACGAAGGAGAAGGGATGATGTGCACATTTGTGGCAGAATTGGGCACATCGCACCAGGTTGCAATTACCGGGCAGCCACACCCACAACAACCCATGAGCCACAGGAAGCGCAATAGAGGAAAGTAGCCCAAATGGAGAAGAGCGAGTGGAAAACCGTTACTTTCCTAAGAAAAAGAAAGCAAGGGCTAGCAAAATCAACAAATAAAAATGGCGTCAGAATGAACAAACCATACCAAGCTCCACAAACGGACAATATACAGGTAAATTTGTTCGATGCTAACACAGGTAAATTCCTTCAAACTCAAACTCTGTGTTACAATTCAAAAAAAGGCACCCCCTAAAATTCCCAAAAAAGGCCCAATGGCCCAATGAACAACTTAAGCCCTACTAAGTCAAAAGGGATACCCCAACAACATCAGAAGCCTGGTACTCAGGCCCAGCCCAGTACAAGCACCAAAAGGAAAGCGGGGGCAGTTCCTGACGACTCTAATAACCCCAATCATGAACCCCTCATTCAAGGCGCTTTTAGCCCAACTTTCGAGACCCCCTTCCCAATGATGGTGAAATACCGCATGGGGCCTATCTCTTTTCCCCAAATGGGAACAACACCCAACCTACAATTATCAGCCCAACTCCCCATCCAAATACACTCACCTACACTCCCCCTACCAGTCCTTCTGAAATGACCTCAAATGGAGAAATACCTACAGTCATCACCAACAATCAAGTTCTCTATCTAGAACCCCCCTCCCCCCCAATTTCCAGATGAAAAGACTCCAACGGTCAATTCCATTAATCCCCAATTAATGACCAAGCCACCCCTAGTTCCATTTTCCAGTAACCCTTACACTGGCCGAGATTTGACACTAAAGGAAGTTCTGATGGAACGCTAGCCTCTTAAGATCACCCCCTTGTCACCCAAAGTAGTAATGCAAAAAACACAAAAAAATGGAAAATGAAATGACACTAACTATCATTACCACCGGACCACCAATCGGCCTCTTGGTTGGAGGTTGCTCTTTAGGGCCATGGCCTTTCTTACAATTTTACCCTAGGCAATTAGAAGGTGACCTTGATGGTACAAAACCCAGCCCACCTAGCCAGAGTCACGGTGGAAGCATTGAGCAAAGAACTAGTAGCCTTTGAACCTCTCCTATGGTAGTCGATGGTCAACAAAGACAACAACTCACCATTGACCGACCCACAATCACTCAGCAACCACATTCTACAGAGCTTCCAAACCCTTCCGTTCTTCCCAGATCTGACAAAGGAGGATCCAATAGCGGAGCCAGTCTTTGTAATGATCAGCAATCAAACTCAGCACAAACCATCATCTTCTGCTCCAAGAGAGAAGAGCGCTTCACCCCCTCTCCATAACATCAAAAAAGGGATCTCCAAAGCACTGGAAATCCTCAAGAAGAAGAATGTCTCAGAGGAAGAGGGAGAATCTTATGCCACACCACGAACAGACTCTGTTAGTTTGTATGAGTCCACCAAACATTAGAGTACCTGGTCCTCTACGAGATTCTGCTGAGAATGCTAATAACTGTAAGTAAATGAGACATGGGATTTTTACGTGAAAAAATCCCACACAAGGGTACCCAAAACCACTACCTACACCGGTAGGCTTTCAATTTCACTAACTTGTATAAACCTATTACAAGCCACTTTGTAATGACTCCATTACAAAGAATTTAACTCAACTAACTTGTGGTACTCTTACCATAAGCCACTTTGTGACTCCCCGGTTAGAAAGACTTTTACTAACTTGTGATGCTCTCACCACAAGCCACTTTCTCACTCTACAGTTACAAAGGCTTTTGCTTATGACTAAACCTGGTCACCACATAAACTCAAAGAGTTTACGGATTTTACAAGAGGATTCCTAATCAACGCTTCTAGCTAAGAAATTTAGGAGATATAATAAGTACAATCACAAAGTTACAACTCAACTAAGGACAACAACATGCTAACTTTAGTAACTGGTCCATAGTAGCGTTCAACTTTGTTCTTCAAGCTCATGAGGATTGATTTCTCTGTTTTTGCAAAAGGCTTGAATGACAAACTAAAACATTCAAGTAATGTTTCAATATAAACTCATGTTGGTACACCTTGATCACATCAATTGAAATGATGTGAGAACTTTAGTTGGTCAAGGAAATGCGTGGGTGCTGGAAACAGTGCAGTGCGGAAGAAACAGTGCAGGCAGTCACTTTATTTCCAGTTGTGTCCAATTAACTTTGTACTGCAATGAGGGAACCACAAGGGTATCAGTTCCTTGTTTAGTTTCCTAGCTCCTGAAGTTGTAGCAGTTCACATTTAGCTGGAATCCGTTATATGTAGTGTAGTCCAAGTGAGTCAGGTTCCCTATCTGGTCCTTGACATTAAGTTTATTAGATCATCAAAACATAAGGCAAAGACATTGAAAACCTATCACACTCGCTCCTACTAGACTAAGTGAGAGCGATAGAGCTCAGCACAGAAACCAACGAGGTAATAGTGGTACTCTGCCCTAGAACGATGATCAAGTATGGAATGAGTCTCGTCTCTACCCAAACCTATGGTGCAATCAAGCCCTTACTAAACCTAACCCCAGTACTGAGCCTCAAGAGGAAATCCCCCCACCTCAAATGAAGTGTTCACAAGGACCAAGTAACCCTCAAGAGGGACCTCACCAACCACCCCCAACTCCTCTGATGAATTACATCATATAGAATGTTAAGGGAGGAAACAATGCCGAGTTCAAGCAACACTGTTTAGAAATGGTGAAAATGCACAAGCCAGCCATGTTTTTCCTGCTTGAAACAAAAATAGTAGACCACCAAAATCTAGCTCAAAAGCTCCAATTTGATATGATCATCCAGTCTCCAACTGTAGGGCTCTCTGGGGGTATAGTGTTCATGTGGAAAGAGAGTATGTGACAGTTAAAGAAGTGGCAACTACCCCCCAAGGCATCCATGCAATGGTTAAGGTAAGTCCCAACCACCCTCTATGGCTCTTCTTTGCTATTTATTGTAGTAATCTTTTAGCTAATAGGAAACTCCTATGGGATAACCTAATCACAATATCAAAAAACCTTACAACCAACTGGTTTGTAGGAGGAGACTTCAATGAAGTCTTAAAGGCCAGGGATAAATTTGGGGGCAATCCCATAATCCTAAGCCACAGAATCTGTTCCGGAACTATATAAATGAGTGTAACCTTTTAAACCTAGGCTATAAAGGAAGTAAATACACTTGGACAAATAAAAGATACAGTAATAGAACCTCTCTAATCCTGGAAAGAATAGATAGGTGCTTTGCAAATGAAGGTTGGATTCAACAGTACCCTGAGGCAACTGTACTGAACCTACCTAGGACCTACTCAAACCACTGCCCTCTAAAAATTAACTTGGTAGGGCCTCCAAAAAACAACCTATCAAAGCCCTTCAGGTTTGAGTCAATGTGGGCTAGCCACCCATCATTCCCTACCATCATTAATAGGGCTTTCTCATATCATTCCAACCTCCTCCAATCCACTGATTCCTTTAAGACTCTGGTCACTAAGTGGAACCAAGAAGTTTTTGGAAACATCTTCCACCAAAAGAGAAGAATCCTAGCAAGAATTTCTGGAACCCAAAGATCTCCTAGCTACCAATTCAGTAGCTACCTGTTACACCTTGAAACAAATTTGACTACTGAACTTAACCTAATCCTCAAAAATGAAGAGGATTTCTGGAAGCTTAAATCTAGGATAAATTAGCTTAATGAGGGTGATGCTAGCACTAGATTATTTCATACTTTCACCCTTAATAGAAGAAGGAGGAATATAATTCTCTCTCTTAAAGAGGAGAATGGAAACTGGCTTCATGACTAGAAGGATATTCATGCAGCTATGTTGGGATTCTTCACTGATCTATATACCACATCCCACACTAAAGACCCTTGGGCTTTTCACCAGCCATTAATCTTTTCTAGATAGATCTTTTGACCTGAGTGAGATAAAAAGGGCAGTCTTCTCGCACAAACCCTTTAAATCTCATGGCCCTGATGGACTCCACCCCTTCTTCTACCAAAAATATTGGGACATAGTAGGTGACTCTGTCACAAATTTCTGTCAAAAGTGTTTCTCTTTAAGTTCTATAGATAGCACCATGAACCAAACCCTCATGTGCCTAATCCCCAAGTGCCCCCAGGCTTCAATGCTAAAAATCTTTAGGCCAATAGGACTTTGTAACACCATTTACAAGTCAGTCACAAAAATCATTGTGAACAGGATAAAGTCTATCCTACCTCACATCGTTGGACCAAGCCAAGCTAGCTTCCTTTCCAATAGGAGAGCCTATGATAATGCCATCATTGTCCAGGAGTACATCACTCTCTTCAGAAAAATGAGGGGGGAAAATGGCAACATGATCTTAAAAATCGACCTAGAGAAGGCCTTTGATAGGATGGAATGGTCCTTTATTAGAGACACCCTCTCTGCTTTTAACTTTCCCCAAGGCTTATCCAATCTCATTATGTCCTGCATCACTTCTTCATCCATCTCCATTCTTGTCAATGGGTGAAAAGCTGATTCCTTCAATCCTTCAAGAGGCATTAGGTAGGGTGAAAAGCTTATGTCTCCCTACCTATTCATTATGTGCGTGGAAATACTACAAAGATCTATTGATAAGGTAGTCTTAGATAATTAGTGGAAACCTATAAGTATAAGCAGATCTGGACCAAAAATGTCCCACATCTTCTTTGCTGATGTCTAACACTCTTTACTAAAGCCAATGGCAGGAACTGTAATACTATCCTTTCGATTATTCAAAACTTCAATGAGCAGTCAGTCAATCTTTCTAAATCAAGAGTCATGTTTTCCTCAAACTTTCCATAGGACTCCATACAGAACCTATCCAACTCAGTCCATCCAGCACACAACATCCTTTGGAAAATACCTTGGTTTCCTCATTCTGCATAAAAAGCAAACATCTGCAGACTTTCAATTCATTATTGATAACATGTAATCCAAACTGGCTGGTTGGAAACAAAATGTCTAAATATGGCTAGAAGAACAGTACTGGCCAAATCTTCTTTAAACAACATTCCAAGCCATGTCATGCAGTACATCAATCTGCCCACTAAAGTTACCAACCAGATTGACAAAATCCAAAGGAACTTTCTTTGGGGCACCACACCTAAAAAAAAGAAGTTAGATTTAATCAAGTGGGAGGTGGTCACTGAGACCAAGGCTGAGGGAGGTCTAGGACTCCAAAAGGCTAGTATCAAGAACAAAGCTTCCCTTACCAATCTTGCCTGGAGGACTTATAAGAAAACCAACAGTCTATGGGCAAGAGTTCTAATTCATAAACACTGCAACATGTCCTATAATGCTAGGTTAGTTAGAGCCTCTAGATACCCTAGACACCTAAAATCAATAATCTGGCAGTGTGTTGGCCAAGTACAAGTGAAGTTTTGAAGACTGACAAAATAACTCAGACATAGACCAGGTCCATCTTGTGAAGCACATTCATGATCAACCCAAACATGTGAGATGCATGTGAAGGAGATAAATCTAACTTATCAGAAGTAATATCTCCGGATCTGATCGAAAAGGTTGCATATTAGATAAGGAGAGAAAGACTCCTTACATGAAGAGAACATAGTTTAGGAAGAGGATAGTGTTAGTGTATGAGATCAACTAGAACTCTTCTACAATAGAAGATTAGCATCTGTATCCGAGTCAATCTCTAATTTTCTAACCCATTAAATATCAGTGTTGTTTTCTTTTACAGGTAATGCACATAAGCAGAAGTTAAACTTAAATTGAGAGCAAAAGAGCAAGGCGATTTTGCAAATAATTTATGTATAATTCAAGCATGCAATCCTTAAGCTACTTGAACAATATAGAAGAACCAGTTCCAAGTGTCTATCTTTTATTCTAGTTCAACTGTAGTAAGTGATTTTACATTGTACCTTTCAGCTTTGTATAGAAGCAATTGTATTAGGTACCTAGAGTGTTCAAGTTAGAGTTAACTTGAAGTTGTCACAACAGTTGAGGTTGTGTGCCACAATGAGATTAGAGTTAATCCTAGGTTTACAAAAGAGTTTTTGTAAATGCAGTTTTTGGCTCAGTGATTTTAGTGGAAGTTTGGAAAAATCCTACAGAGTAGTAGGTCGTGATTTTTTTCACCTTTTGAGCCAGGTATTTTCCACGTAAAAATCTTTGTGTTCTTTATTTTCTTTACTTATTATTCTACGAGCTGTAGTAGTTGGAACACATAGAAGAACCAGGTCCTTCTATAGTTTAGTCAAGCAAAAATTGGGTACACACAAATCACCCCCCCCNATTGAAGTATAAAACATCAATTGATATTAGAGCAAGTTATCCTTGAAGAGGTTAACACCTTAGGAAAAGATCAAGATGAGTGTACCACCTGAAAACTGGGAAGGGTAATCCATTGCTAGCCCCCCACTCTTTAATGGTTAGTACTATTCTTGGTGGAAGAACAGGATGAGAGATCGCATCATAGGAGAAGACTACGAACTCTAGGATATAGTCATTGATGGTCCCATGGCTACTACGAAGAATAATGTTGAAGGAGTGGACGTACCAAAGACAAGAGCTGAGTGCACTGCTGAAGACTTGAAGAAATGGGAAAAGAATGCCAAGGCCAAGAAATGGCTTGTGTATGGACTAGTTCCATACGAGTTGATAGATCGTAAATACTCTTACCTTATATTTTGATGATCTAACAAACTTTCTTATAAGAACCAGTTAGGGAACCTAACCTACTCGGGACTGCTACAAACTCCAATAAAAGTTGAATTGCTACATATACAAGAGCTAGGAACCAAACAAGGACTTGATGCCTCTGCGGTTCCTATATAGTAGCACAAAGTCATTTGGACACAGCTGGAACTGAAGTGACTGGCGGCACTGTTGCTGTCGCACTGCACCACTGACAGGCCACTCATTCTCTAACCAAACAAAGCACTCACTTCATTTCAAGTGATATGATCGTGTTGTACCAAAGGGTCTTTTATACAAACATCACAAATGGGTTTTAGTTTTACTCACTCAAGCATCAAGGAAAAACAGAAAAGATTATTCTCTCAAGCTTGAAGAACAAGGTTGAACGCCACTACGGACCAGTTCCTAAACGATTGATGATTTCTGTCCTAGTTGAGTTGTAACCTTGTTATTGCACTTACAATATCTCCTAAATCTCTTACTTAGAATTTTATTGATTAGAAATCCTCTTGTAAATCCTCAGACTCCTTGAGTTTAGGTTGTGGCCAGATTTAGTCATAAAGAAAAGTCTTTGTAATCGTAGGGTTATAAAGTGGCTTTTGGTGACAGCACCATAAGTTAGGAAAAGCCTTTATAACTAGGATAGTCACAAAGTGGCTTGTGGTAAAGGTACTAGAAGTTGGTTTGAAGTCTTTGTAGTCGGGAGTATTGTAAAGTGACTTGTAATAGGTAAGATTACAAATTAGTGAAGTTAAAATCCTACAAGGTAGGTCACGATTTTTTGATCCCCTTGTGCGGGATTTTTCCACGTAAAAATCCTCTACCTCATTTACTTACTGTCTTACTAAGTGCTCTCAGCAGAAACTTGTAGAGGACCAGGTACTCTACGATTTGGTGGACACATACAAACTCACAATTGGCATCAGAGCAGGTTCCTCCTATCAGGTTAACACCTAGGAAGGATCCTCATGATAGCTCCACTAAATTTTAAAGAAGGAAAATCCATATACCACCCACCCAAGTTCGATAGAAAATATTATTGCTGGTGGAAAGCTAGAATGCATGATTTCATCATGCTTGAGGATTGCGACCTTTGGGATGTTATCTGCGATGGTCCGTTTGTTCCAATCAAAGTACAAAATGAAAATTCAGATTCAATAAAAAGGACCAGCGAAAAATACACTGCAGCAAACAAAGAAGTGTTGGAGAAGAATGCTCGTGCCAAGAAAATCATGGTAGATGGTTTGGAACCTCAAGAGTATGACAGAATCTCTATATGCAACACTGCCAAGAAAATATGTGAGGCTTTGCAAATGGCTCATGAGGGAACTATACAAGTAAAACTAGAAAAATCTAACACTGATAATAGTTCTACGATGGCAGTTGAAGGCAAGGAGATTGGATATGACTCAGCACTTGCTTTAATGGCTCAATCAGACAATGATGAAGACAATGGCAATGAAGAGGTAACCTTCAAGGATGTTCAGAGAAATCTGAAATCCTATTCTCCAAAAAAACTCATGTGTTTAGCTGATGCTTTAATTACTGCTATTTGTAGTCTTGAAGAGGATAGGGATTCCTTGCTCTTAGAACTAAAAGAATTTGAACATATTAGAAAACTCTGAAAGAGGAAAGGAGATAGTGAATGAGGAATATTCTAGGCTTGAAGATGTGAGTGAGGAATATTCTAGGCTTGAAGATGTGAGTGAGGAATATTCTAGGCTTGAAGATGAGGTGATGGCCTTGAGATGTAGGATGAGTGCTGAAATTGAGAAAAACGAGCTCCTACAAGCCAATCTAGAAAAATAATGAATGATCTTGAAAGGTCTCTAAAGTGGACCTGGTCTGAAGAAGCTACCACGACCTTATTCACTAATGACAATGAAAAAGGGCAGGGAGCACGGTTCCCAAGGAAGAAAGATCATTACAACCCTCACAGTAAGAGCTCCACTGCATCTGATAATTGGCCTTGTACCTAATGTGGGAATACTGGGCACTCCATAGAAGGTGTCCAGGCCAAGAATCAGTCAGTACCGGAAGATAAAGTGGCTGCTGAAACTATGATCACAAAAGAGGGACAAGGTTCCACTCACAGAAAGCGCACATTGCCCGCAAGGACTAAGAGAGCTCTTATTCATCCTCTTGGTTAATACAAGGGACCAAAACTTGTTTGGGTTCCTAAAAATAACTCCTAATTTTCTTGTGCAGGGAACAGTGAAGGGAAGTGGTCAACAATGGTTCATGGATAGTGGATGTTCGAAACACATGACAGGGAACACCACGGACTTTCTTTCACTAGAAGCCCTGCAGGGAGGGAGTGTATCCTTTGGCAATGACAAAAAGGGATACATTCTTGGAGTTGGAAAAGTTGGGAAGTCACTCACTCACTCTATTGAAAATGTGTACTATGTCAATGGAATTAAATATATTCTTCTGAGTGTTTCTCAAATTTGTGATAAAGGGAACAAGGTGGAGTTCCTGTCCAAAATATGTACAGTCACTAACCTTATGACTGGTGAAACAGTTCTGGTGGCCAAAAGATATATGAACATCTATGTTGCTGACTTCGAATCCTTACAGAGTGGTGATCTGAGTTGTCTGAAAGTGCTCGACGATGATGCGGAAATATGGCATAGAAGACTGGGCCACACAAGCTTTTCCCTTATGAATAAACAAATTTAGAAGGACCTGGTCCATTCTCTGCCTGTGCCATAATTCAAAACTCAAAAAGTCTGTGATTCTTGTGCTAGAGGAAAACATGTAAAGTCCTCCTTTAAGTCAAAAAGATATGTAAGCACCTCAAAAATGCTTGAGCTCCTGCACATGGATCTTTGTAGACCTATGAGGGTGAAAAGTAGAGGAGGAAAGGGATACATTTTTGTGATCGTGGATGACTATTCCAGATTCACGTGGACTCTGTTTCTCAGAACAAAAGATGAAACGATTGAAGTATTTGTGGCCTTTGTGAAGAAAGTTCAGGTGAAGATGGAGTCTAGAGTTGTATGAATTTGATCAGATCATGGGACAGAATTTTACAATGTCAAATTTGATGAATTCTGCGATGAGAATGGCATCACTCACAACTTCTCAGCCCCCAGAAGTCCTCAGCAAAATAGAGTAATAGAAAGAAAGAATAAGACTCTAGAAGAAATGGAAAGAACAATGCTGATTGATAGTGGACTTGCAAATAACTTTTGGGTTGAAGCTGTCAATATTGCCTCCTACTTAGTGAACAAGTGCATGATCAGGTCAATTTTGAACAAGACCCCATATGAACTGCTGAATGGAAGAAAACCCACGCTGACGTATCTAAGAACATTTGGATGTAAAGGCTATGTTCTTAACAATAGGAAGGATCAGCTCGGTAAGTTCGATGCTAAAAGTGAAAGGGATATTTCTTAGCTACTCTTCTCAAAGCAAGGCTTACAAGATTTATAACAAGCAAACTCAATGTGTTGAAGAGAGTGTCCATGTTATTTGATGAATCCCGTCCATCAATTGAGAAGAGTACTGAGGAAGATCAAGACGGAGAACCCTTACTTGTTCCTGGTGAAGTCATTCACATGACAAATGGAAAGGCAAACTTGATGAGTCAAGTGAAGGAGTCAAATGAAGGTAATGTAGTCTCATCAACAACAGAACCAAGCACCTCAATTACAATCACTGAAGCGAAAGAAAGAGTGGTTGATGCAGTTCAGGGAACTTCTCTAGGATCTGAAGGAAGGATGGAAGAGAATCAGTCAAACATACTGTCCTCCTCTCAGAATGAACCCTAGATATCTAACTGGAGACATAAAAGTTCCCACCCTATAGATAATATAATCACCCCTCTAGATTCTGGAGTTCAAACCAGGTCAAGAGCTAGAAATTCACTTGCCTTCTCAGCCTTCCTCTCCCAGATAGAACTCAAAAACATCAAAGAAGACTTAAAGGATGCAGATTGGATTACAACCATGCAAGATGAATTGCGTCAGTTTGAGAGAAATAATGTTTGGCACCTGGTACCCAGACCCCCAGATAGAACCATTATAGGAACCAGGTGGGTATCCAGAAACAAGCTGGATAAGCATGGAATTACCACAAGGAATAAGGCCATATTGGTGGTTCAAGGTTATAATCAGGAGGAAGGAATTAACTATGATGAAACATTTGCTCCAGTGGCTCGCATAGAAGCCATCAGAGTTCTAATTGCCTTTTCTTCTCATATGGAATTCACTTTGTTCCAAATGGATGTCAAAAGTGCATTCTTGAATGGACTACTTAAGGAAGAAGTCTTTGTGAAACAACCCCCTATGTTTGAATGTCATGAGCACCCTGAATATGTGTTCAAATTGGACAAAGCCTTGTATGGGTTAATGCATGCTCCTCGAGCGTGGTATGAAAGACTATCAAAATTTCTGTAAGAAAATGGTTTTAAGAGAGGAAAAATTGACAACACTCTTTTCTTAAAGAAACGAGGAAGGAATCTGCTCATTGTTCAGATCTATGTTGATGATATCATTTTTGCAGCAACGACTGACTCTCTATGTGAAGAATTCACAAAGCTTATGGGAAGTGAATTTGAAATGGGCATGATGGGTGAATTAAACTTCTTCTTGGGTCTTCAAGTGAAACAATCCCCAAAGGGCACTTCTATTTGTCTGCAAAAGTACATCAGGGAACTCTTGAAGAGGTTCGGCATGGAAGCATCAAAAGTAATAGACACTCCCAATGCAACTGCCACCCGACTAGACATGGATGAATCTGGACCTCCTGTGAACCAAACATATTGATGTGAGGCATCATTTTCTAAGAGACAATGTGGAGAAAGGATTGATATGCATGAAGTTCTGCAACACAGAAGATCAAATTGCAGACATCTTCACCAAGGCACTAAATAGGGAACAGTTTGAAAGAAATAGAGTAAAGCTGGGACTGTTGAGACCAAACTTAGGACCAGATCCGTTTTTGGTTTGGATTGTGTTATTAAGAAATAATTGGTTCAAAGTGATTTCTGGCATTGTCTAACTCACTTTAGTACCATTGCAAGTAAACACGCACGATACTGTACTTGACTGATAAAAGAGGATTTTTTTAAAAAGAGGCATGAAGACGGAAATGCATCACAAGAACCAGGTTCTTGTACAAAAGGTTAGTAGTTCTGTGCATCCCTTAATTCATGTCTTAAAAGTTACAAAATACAATTTCCATCTCATCAACTTTTCAAATTCGCCTGTCACGCCTCTTCAATTCAAACGTTCCATCTCTCTCTGAAACATAACAATTTTCCATGCCCAACCGTCGTTTCAGAACCGGTGCTCATTCTTCTCCCCTCATAATTATCCTCTCTATTTTAAAACCCCCTCTCTTATACACTTATTCACCATAATCCCCCTTCTAACCTCACTTAAACAAGGAACGGATCATCACACCACCTCTTTCCAGACAGAGAAAAATTCAGATCCTTTTGCATCACCTGTAACCCCATCTGAACCATCTATGGGACTTTTCAGCGTCTCTGAGTCAGTGTCACCTTCCATCAACCCTATCGCCATAGTCCTCCCTTCCCTAGTTTCCCAACCTCCTTCCAACTCGAAAACTACTGTTTCGTTCTCTTTTTTGCATGTTGCCCACGATAGTCAAAACCCTAATGGAGACCAAGGTCTTATTATTGAGAACACAAACGACTCCACCATTGTTATAGTCAACTCTATGGTCGTGGAAGAAACCGGATGTTGAAGAAAAGACAGTGTTTGTGGTATCTGCTGAAGGGATATTGCATGAGGTAATTTCCCAAAAGCACGTATCCCATAGTGTAAGGGAAGAAGGGACCGCCATGGGAGATGCAGTAGCATACACTATTGGGGGTTCACATGGAGAATCGGATCCCTCTCAGGAGGACCCAGGTCAAGAGTACGATCCCCAGGATAGTAGTATGCCTTCCTTTGATACCGTGCCCTTGGAAATTTAGGGCCTAGAGATACACTCTAGTGATGAAGAAGATCTTGACAATATGGCTCTTGACACATTCATCAGTCAGCATAGGACGATTTCGACTCCTAAGTCTGAAATCAAGCGCCCCACCACAAGGCTTCAACTCAAGGTGTCCTATGACTCTGCACTCTAAAAGAGCAAGAAAAGCAGTAAGAAGAAGAAAAGAAAGCTGGTGAAAAATGGTGCACCTGTAGTGGATGAAACGATCCCTGTTGTTGAGGTGGAGAAGGGAACTCCAGAGGAAACAGGTTCCCTTGTAAGGCGGTCATCAAAAAGAGCAGAGTCTGTTTCCTTGGAAAAGGGGTCTATTTCCAAGTCTAAAATCAAGAAGGCAGTGAGTGGTGAGGATGTTCTTGTCAAGTCCAAAGGGAAAAGTAAGGTCAGTGGAGAAAAGAATAGGAAACGCACGTATGAAACGGCTGAAGAACCTAGTTCTGGAAAGAAAACACGAATTGAGGTTTGACTAGGTTTTGAGTGATTGAGGTACCATAAGGTTCTGTTGGGATGTACGTTTGTCCCCACAATCTCAGAAATGGTCGGGATACGTCAAATACTGGAAATGGTAGGGTTTCAACAGTGGACGCATCTTTTCTACGTGGATGCTCCCAAAGTTTATGAGGAGGAGGTTCAGAGTGTCTTTGCAAGTTTTTTTCCAGTAGATACTGACCATGTTTGTGCCTTGGTCAATGGTGTGGATATTGTATTTGATGTGAAAGTTCTTGGGGAAATTTTGCAAGTCCCTACAATTGGAGTAAAGAGTGTTCAAGATGTTTGCCAACACAACTTCCGCAATGCAGTGGTGAAAGATAATTCCAATCAGAAAGGGGACCAGATTCATAAGAAAACGCTCCTTCCTATCTACCAGTTGTTGTTTGAACTAGTTAACAAAGTCCTGTTGCCACGAGCAGAACATCGATCTGTAACTTCTAAATCTAATTTATTCCTAATGGAGCAACTGGATAGTTTTCACCCTTTGAGTTTGCCTGCCATAATGATTGAGCATATGCAAAAAGAGGCTGATTTCAAGGACGGCAATCACGGCTTCCCTATGGATACTTGCTCATAAAAGTATTCAAACACTTTGAGGTTCTACTAGAAACAAGTAAAGTAGGGACCCGTTAGCAGACATACTCACAGACAACCCTAGAAGAGTGTCAGTGTATTGAGAAGTATAGGGGTGTAGGAAGCACTTTAGCTGTATCTCAGCTTATCAATGCCCAAAACAGCACAGCTGAGGAGATACATAGATTGAAGGTCAGGAATGCTATCCCGGAAGGCCAGCAAGCTCGAGTGGTTCTCTTTCCGAATGATGAAGCGATCCGCTTAACCAAGAAAATGCTGACCTCAGGGAACAAGTTGAGAACCTGAAAGCCGAACTGCTCACTGAGCAAAAGTCGGGCAACGCTCGAATAGACCTTGTTCTCCAAACACTTGCTGCAACATCCAAGCCTTCTCCTCCTAGTGCCCCCTAAGTTTCCTTCAGTAAGCAGTGTTTTGGATATAAATTTCTTTTATTTATTTGTGTTGATGATTGATGGTTGGCAGTTTGTTTTTCTTGTTTTCTTTTGTGTGGTTGGGATGTACTATTACTGCTCCCATGTTTCAAGTCCAATGTTGCCTTTTCCTTTTTCAAAGGAAGAGACATATCAAATTTGTTAATATAACTCCTCTCTTATCTTGTCTAGTACTTCATCTTTGTCTTCTATTTTTTTTCATGATTGTGTGCACATATGTGGCATGGGTTAGCTTGCATGTTGGACTTCTTTGCACTCTTATTCTTTTAAATGATGCCAAAATGGGGAATGGGACACAGAGGGAACTGGTTCTTAACTCTGAACTAGTAATCGTAACTTACGGCATCATCTCAGGGGGAACACCTCGACATGCTCTCTGATACCATGGTTCAGATCTTATAAATGTTTAAGTTTGTTATCATCAAAACGGGGGAAACCGATAGATCGTAAATACTCTTACCTTTTGTTTTGATGATCTAACAAACTTTCTTGTAAGAAATCGTTAGGGAACCTGACCTACTCGGGACTGCTACAAACTCTAATGAACTCCAGTAAAAGTTGAATTACTACACATACAAGAGTTAGGAACCAAACAAGGACCTGATGCCCCTGCAATTCCTATATAGCAGCACAAAGTCATTTGGACATAGCTGGAACTGAAGTGACTGGCGGCACTGTTGCTGTCGCACTGCACATCATTCTCTAGCCAAACAAAGCACTCACATCATTTCAAGTGATGTGATCGATTTGTATCAAAGGGACATTTATACAAAACATCACAAATGGGTTACAGTTTCACTCGCTCAAGCATAAAGGAAAACAGAAAAGATTATTCTCTCAAGCTTGAAGAATAAGGTTGAACGCCACTACAGACCAGTTCCTAAAATGATTGATGATTGTTGTCCTAGTTGAGTTGTAACCTTATTATTGCACTTACAATATCTCTTAAATCTCTTACTTAGAAGTTTATTGATTAGGAATCCTCTTGTAAATCCTCAGACTCATTGAGTTTAGGTTGTGGCTAGATTTAGTCATAAAGAAAAGTCTTTGTGATCTTAGGGTTACAAAGTGGCTTGTAGTGACAGCACCATAAGTTAGAAAAAGCCTTTGTAACTAGGATAGTCACAAAGTGGCTTGTGGTAAAGGTGTCACACCTTCTTTTTACATCTACCCCGAAGGATAAATGTATAAAAGAGTTTTTCCACTTAAATTGACATTATTCGGATTGGGATTATTTATTTAGAGTCGCCACTTGGGAAAGGTTTGGCTTTTGTTGTCCCAAGTCACCGGTTTATCTTGAATCCCGAACCGAGGAAATTTTTCGACGACCCAATTGGATTCTGCGAACCAGAAATTCTACGTAAGGAATTCTGTTGACCCGAGGGAAGGTGTTAGGCACCCCCGGATCCCGTGGTTCTAGCACGGTCGCTTAAATTGTTGTAAATGGCTAAATAACTGATTTTAATACATGTTATAGCTTATTTGCTTTTATTAACTTTAAACTACTTTTATCATTATTTTAAAAGAATTGCAATGTCGTGAAAACGCATCTCGAACCACGTCACATCAATGCACCCGTGGTTGTCAACACATTTCGAATCCGTTGAGATTTGGATTTGGGTCGCATAAATGCGCACCCGAGTTTAGGAATGTAATATTATTAAAAGCGCACCTAAATTAACTAACATGTTATTATCTTTGAGGAAGGCTGTGAAATTTGCTAAACAGCCCATCCCGAAATCTAAGTATTTTAGTATAAAATATTTATTGAAGGCCTCGCAATTTTGCATTTTTATCTGGCGAGGCTCGTCTCATTTTATTTAAGGACGTCCTAAAGTGAGCTATATTTTTCTATTCTTTTTTATCTCTAAAAAGAAATCCTGATTGATTAACATGCTTGAAAAGGCCCAACAATATGATAAATAAGACACGAATCAACTTCAGCAACTTGTCTAAAACAAACAGAATTATAGGTACATTACTGGACCTGAGACTGACCCATTTTGGACAAGTCAATCAAGCAAAGAAGAGGAGGTCAGGGATCGAGCCTCCAGAGCCGGGCAGGCCGATGATTTATTTGCCTATCTTGGCCCAGACCTCAAACTATACCGTCTGAGTGTCACTATATTCAAACAAAGGACCACCTTCAGCTGGCCAACGTTGGCCCGGCATTTCAGTACCCGTTAAGGTGACTCAAAATCAAGCAATTTGAATGATGAAGGCCTTTAGAGGAAACTAAAGAATTGATTCAACCAAAGAGGAATATCAGTTCGTTTAGTTGGTGAATTGATGACTATTCATTTCAAACAAATTATTGATGTTAATTACCAATCTAAAACTAACAATACCTACGTTGAACCAATGATTTCAATGAGACTAAGAGCTAACATTAAAAGCTAACCTGCTGATATTGCTACTGCGGTATAAAATGACTTGAGAAGGCATATTTAACTTGCAACTAGACTTAAAGCAATCATCACATATTTGTAAATTCAAACAGGCTGCCGATTTCGATTTTTAATTGAGAAAAACATTAAACTAAAATGAGTATTGACCATTCTAAAGCTACTGTTGAATAACCATGAATTAAAATAGTCCAAAACAGTCCAATATAATTCCAAACAATTCAAATCAGTTTCTGATTAAATAACTCCTAATTCAATACAATTCAAATAAACTAAAATATACAATGGCACATTGTTAAATTAGTCATAGCTAACAGGTAGACACGTAAGCACAAATCTGAAACACTACTCCATTCTATCCCAACTTGAGGCTACATTGATGTGAATTCAGGGCATGTACCTGGATTCGAGTGGACAGAAGACAAAATAGAAGTCAGCAATGTGTAATGTCACAGGCAGCAGCAATAACAACTTCTAGCAACCAAACAACAGCCCAGAAATATTTAAAACCCAAGCAAAAGCATTAAATCTACCAGAATAGATTCAATCGACTCAAAACAAACCCAGCACACCTTTAAAACTTTCAGCAAACCAAATTACACCGCAATTCACTTGTTAAGACCCAAAATCATTTGAAATCAATCTAGTAATCCTCTGAAGTTTAAGAACCTAAAATTGAACTGAAATTTTGAAAATCAACAACTGAAGATGAAATTGGCCTGAATTCTCTAATGAAACAGTAACTTTTTTTTGATTTTCTGTTTTTGATGTTTTTGAATATTTGAATTTTCAAACTTAGATCTGATTAGAAAAGAAAGAGCTATTTAGAAGGAGTTTTGATGGCTAAAACTTCTGGAATTTTTCAGGGGTGTGTAAATTTGTTAAAGAAGGCATTGGGGTTGCCTTTTATAGGCAACAAATAGGGCAGAATAATCTGGAAGCTTTCACATTTTTTCCCTCTTTTTATTTCAGATTTTACCTATTAAACCTTCAATTTCTAACTTGTTTCTCAAGTTACTGCCCTAAGTTTGCTAAAGTCTACACTAAAGTCCTATTCTAGAAGGCCCTAGGGTATTTTTTTTAGCTATACAATACCTATTCTACCCTTTCTTTTATTTTGAAATTACTATTTTTAACAAAATTACCCTTTTCCATGCCTAAACTACCCTTATTTGCTCCCTAAAATTACTACTCTAATGTCAAGATTAACCTATCCCTACGATCAATTAATTAATCCAAGTCAGCTATAACCAAACGACTAAACTAACACAGTCCTGATAATCACACCTAAGTAGTCTAGGCTGAAATTAGTTCTAGTCAAATTAACAAGAACAACTTACTAAAAATCAAACCTTAATTTTAATTCAAATCAGAAATTGTATTATAACCAAAACAAAATAACTCACTGATTCACAAAAAGACAAAAAGAAGATCAAATTATTGCCCTAAATCAACCCTAAAAGAGATGAAATACTGAGATGAACAAGAACAAAATCAGGAGACTAATGCCTACGAGAAATCTACAGACAATAAAAAGGAAGAACCAAGAGAATTTAAACAAAATTTTACTGACTAAAAAATTATCAAAACAGGCAGAAAATATAATCAAATAAAAGAGAGAAGATCTCATTTATTAACAATCAAACAAACTAATCCCAAAAATTAGTGTGAAACCAGATTCAAACAGATTAATCAACTAAAGAACCAATTCATGCTACTGACTATTAGAATTCAAAAACAAGAAAACAAAGAAAAATAAACTCGACTACTAACCCCAA
>MU762730.1:220663-245369 GCA_026770625.1 Nicotiana glauca
TGTTGGTTTCTAATATGCATTTGCTCGACCGCTTGCGTCATCCCGGCTTTGACTGTGACGTCTTTGTTTTATCCTTGCCTTGTTTCTTTTATTTTGCCATTGTTTCTTTGTTTCGGATCTTTTATCTTTTTCTCTCCCATTTTCTTTTATCGCTCCGCTCTTCTTTCATTTTGGCTTTTATTCTTACTGTATTTTCCTCTTTCATATGGCTATGGTCAGATCTTATAGGGATTGCCTACGCATCGTGCCCATGCCCGAATCAGATCAAATGCAATAAATGTAAAATGTGGACCACATTTTTTTTGGAATTTTCAATTTTAATAATAGCAAACATTTCAATCACAAGGACTCGAGACTGACGTATGAAGATAACTAACAAACTTTAACCGACAAGACGGGCTACAAAAAAAATTATTCTACTTTAAAATGAAAGTGCAGACTGACTTGAAAAGAAAGTACAGACTCAGATAACCAACAGACTCTAATGAAAGAAAATACAGACTCTAATGACAATTCATGAATACATTAAAGCTCCTGGTGCCCATGGGACATCGTTCGGTCTCACCGCGGGCCTATGTGCAAGTTCCCCTTGGAGTCTGTCCAGGTCACTCATTATCTGTTTCACAAATATCATCACTGAGGAAAAGAAGGTAGTCTGAGTCATATTCTCGCACATTTGGCTTTATCTGGTGATGTAATGAGCAATAGCTAGGATTCTTTCTTTGATTATGCCTTTTTCCTGAAGCAACCGCCCAATTTGTTCGGCCCTGGCTTCCAAAGTCTACTAATTTCGCTCCTAGAGTTGTTGCAGGTCCATTTCTAATTGTGCTATTGATGTATAACAGTGTTCTCTCTCAGCCTTGAACTCTTTTTCCTGTTTGATCATTTTGTTCTCTGCGGTGATGACCCTTTTCTTTAATCTTGGGACCTCATTATCATATTCTTCCCTTAATTGCTTGACCATGCGGGCTCGTTCCTCTGCGTTTTTAGCCAACTGCTTTCGAACCCCAGCTAATTCGTTTTCCGCTTTGTTGAGGTCAAAACTGTAGTCATCAACTCTTTGTCATAGGCTTTTTATAAGTTTTGCATCCTTAGCGCTCCTGACGGGATTTTCGGCAGCCATTTTCATTTTTTGGATTTGGGCTCGTAAGGCCTCATTCTCCTTAACCAATCTCTTTTTCTCTCATTCGTCGGCCGCAGCTTCTACGCTATTTTCAAACTTAAGGTCTTGGACCCGCTTTTCCAATTCTCCTATTTTGGCTTTGTATTCATTTTCTTTGGCCAACCAGGCCTACTGTTCTTGTGATACTTTGGTAAACTCCTTGATGTGAGGTCTTTTGGCTGGTCTCTCGTGCTCATATTCTCTCCTATACCAAGCAAGGTATCCCGGTGATACTTCGCCTTTGGCCCGATCCTGCACGCAAGTATCTGCTTTTAAGAATTGGCATTCATTCCAGATCTGGCGGACTCTTGCTTCAGGAAACTGTCCATCAGGGCTAATCTCAACTACCTGAGCACTAAGATTGCCGTACTTCGGCAGTATTTGGCACCTTCTGAGCTGCCTTAAAACCCGATACGGGGCATAAGGTTGAATGCTCTTGAGACCCATTAAGAGGAAATGCGGCCTTACTGCTGGCATATATATGATTTCATCAATAGGCAACCATCCAAACGCCCACTCTATTTGACTGGCAGTGAGGGACCGGAAATATGTCATCCAACTCGTGAATCCTGCCGACAGATGGACCCCTTTAATCCTTGTATAAAACTCTTCTATGCATATTTTCTCTGAAGACCCATAACTCAAGAACTGAGGACGATGGCACAGATGCTCTGTCATCCACATTTGCAGAAGTATATTGCACCCCTCAAAGAAATTTCCCCCGGCTTTGCAGGTTGTAAGAGCGCGGAAGATTTCGGCCAATATCATAGGTGCGAGGGTGCTTTTGGCTTAAGTAATTAGAGTACTGACGACCCCGGCTATTTTTATGTCAATGTTTCCGTCTTTCCTTGGAAATACCACAAGCCCCAAAAAAACCACCATGAAAGCGACANAAAATCCATTTGCGAGATCTGCGTTATGAACCGTTCTATGTATCTTCAGAGAGTCTAAAAATCTGTGCACGGCTACAGTTCTCGGGGCCACTAAGTATTTGTCTTTTAAAGGAACCTCATCTTTCCCGATGTACCCAGCCATTTCTTCTAGTGTTGGGGTAAGCTCGAAGTCTGAGAAATGGAACACATTGTGTGCCGGGTCCCAACACGTCACTAGTGCTCTGATAATATCTCCCCGAGGCACAATTTCTAACAAACCGGTAAGCCCTTTCAAATATTTCTTGACTTCATCTTGCCCTTCGCCTCCTAAATCGTTCCACCACAGACGTAACTCCAAAGGGATTTTATGCATGATTGAGAAAGGTTCATTTTGATTCGTGCTCATCCTGCACATTTATTAAGGTGATTTAATCACTTATTTTGACCTAAAACAAAAATGACACTATTTTTTCATTCAAATTCCTAATATCAAAAGCAAACCCAATTTTGCAAATACGGTCTTTCAGCACTTCTAGTGAAGATTTTAAGGTTGCATTGGCTAACCGGCCAAAATCTTTAACAAATGATCAAATGTGGTTGTCCTCACAAAAGCAGCCTTCCGTTGTCCCTTCGGGAACATTCGGCTATTTTTGACAAAAAAATCATTACCCGATTTATTTAAAAAAATGAAAATTTTAACATTTTTGGCCATATTTTTTGAAAAGGGATGGTTGGACCCGTCAAGGGTTGCCTACGTATCTCACACTCGGTGAGAATCAAACCTGCGTAGTTCGGGCAGATTGGATACGAGCGGAAATTAAAAAAAACATCTAAACATATGTTTTTGTCTTTTCTTGAAGATGATAAAAAATGCAAAATCTATTTGAATTTTCTTTTTCTCTGTTTTTTTTTTCCGAAAAAATGATCTAATGCAAAATCTCTTTTTTTATTTGTGGATTTTTCATATTTTCTTTTCCTATACAAAAAAGTAAAAAAGAACATAAATGGGCCCTACTCGCTTTATTTTCGCACTTCACGCTCTTCATTGTCAATACTTTATTTCTCTTTTCTCCTTTTTCCTCAAAATTCGGCAGAATTTCGGTGCTACTTGGACATTAAGTTTTGCTAAATCATGTAACTAACTCTCTACACTATTATGTCTTTTCCTTTTTCTCCAAATTCAAGCTGGTCAGCACGCGAGTTCGAGACAAATAAATGCAACACGTAAAATGCATCATGGTGGTCTTTTCATATCTGGTTACCTGTCCTAGACGGACCCAACCCCTGTATTGAGTCCCCTAAGTCACATGCACGTGATGTAAATAAGCGCTCCTACTAGGGATCCGGCATGAAGTCAAGTTATTCTAGGTTCAAAACCTGGGTATGTGTTCTAGACTGTGTACCCGAGCAGACAACTCGAGTCGAGGAGGGGGCTACGTACCGGGGACGCGCGGGATCGTCCGGCTTAGTGACTTGTCCGGCCTCTTTCTTATTTCAAGGTATGACACTAACAGAATAGGGAGTCTCAACCAGTAAGCACATCCCCGGAGGTGAGAAGAGAAGGGTTTCGGCACAATTTATATACAGTTCAGATAATATCAAAGAGGTAAACATTTTGCACATTAAGCATGAAACATGTAGGAAAATCAGATATAACCAAATACAACAATTTATCTAAGCTCGAATTCTGAACCCTGAACAAAACATTCTGGGTTTTTATCCCCAGCAGAGTCGCCAGAGCTGTCACACCTTCTTTTTACATCTACCCCGAAGGACAAATATATAAAAGAGTTTTTCCACTTAAAGTGACATTATTCGGATCGGGATTATTTATTTAGAGTCGCCACTTGGGAAAGGTTTGGCTTTTGGTGTCCCAAGTCACCGTTTTATCTTGAATCCCGAACCGAGGAAATTTTTTGACTTCCCTTTGGAGTCTGCAAACCAGAAATTCTATGTAAGGAATTCTGTTGACCCGAGGGAAGGTGTTAGGCACCCCCGGATCCTGTGGTTCTAGCACGGTCGCTTAAATTGTTGTAAATGGCTAAATAACTGATTTTAATACATGTTATAGCTTATGTGCTTTTATTAACTTTAAACCGCTTTTATCATTATTTTAAAAGAATTACAATGTCGTGAAAACACATCTCGAACCACGTCACATCAATGCACCCGTGGTTGTCAATACATTTCGACTCCGTTGAGATTTGCATTTGGGTCGCATAAATGCGCACCCGAGTTTAGGAATGTAATATTATTAAAAGCGCGTCTAAAGTGACTAACGCGTTATTATCTTTGAGGAAGGCTATGAAATTTGCTAAACAGCCCATCCCAAAATCTAAGTATTTTAGTATAAAATATTTATTGAAGGCCTCGCAATTTTGCATTTTTATCTGGCGAGGCTCATCTCATTTTATTTAAGGACGTCCTAAAGTAAGCTATATTTTTCTATTCTTGTTTATACTCTAAAAAGAAAGCCTGATTGATTAACATGCTTGAAAAGGCCCAGCAACATGATAAATAAGACACGAAACAACTTCAGCAACTTGTCTAAAACAAATAGAATTATAGGTACATTACTGGGCCTATGACTGGCCCATTTTGGACAAGTCAATCAAGCAAAGAAGAGGAGGTCAGAGATCGACCTCCCGTGCCGGGCAGGCCGATGATTTATTTGCCTATCTTGGCCCAGACCTCAAACTATACCGTCTGAGTGTCACTATATTCAAACAAAGGACCACCTTCAGCTTGCCAACGTTGGCCCAGCTCTTCAGTACCCGTTAAGGTAAGTCAAAAGCCAGGCAATTTGAACGAGGAAGGCCTTTAGAGGAAACTAAAGAATTGATTCAAGCAAAGAGGAATATCGGTTCATTTAGTTGGTGAATTGATGCCTATTCATTTCAAACAAATTATTGATGTTAATTACCAATCTAAAACTAACAATACCTACGTTAAACCAATGATTTCAATGAGACTAAGAGCTAATATTAAAAGCTAACCTGCTGATATTGCTACTGCAGTATAAAATGACTTGAGAAGGCATATTTAACTTGCAACTAGACTTAAAGCGATCATCACATATTTGTAAATTCAAACAGGCTGCCGATTTCGATTTTTAATTGAGAAAAATATTAAACTAAAATGAGTATTGACCATTCTAAAGCTACTGTTGAATAACCATGAATTAAAATAGTCCAAAACAGTCCAATATAATTCCAAACAATTCAAATCAGTTTCTGATTAAATAACTCTTAATTCAATACAATTCAAATGAACTAAAATATACAATGGCACATTGTTAAATTGGTCATAGCTAACAGGTAGTCACGTAAGCACAAATCTGAAACACTACTCCATTCTATCCCAACTTGAGGCTACATTGATGTGAATTCAGGGCATGTACCTGGATTCGAGTGGACAGAAGACAAAATAGAAGTCAGCAACGTGTAATGTCACAGGCAGCAACAATAACAACTTCTAGCAACCAAAGAGCAGCCCAGAAATATTTGAAATCCAAGCAAAAGCAGTAAATTTACCAGAATAGAATCAATCGACGCAAAACAAACCCAGCACACCTATAAAACTTTCAGCAAACCAAATTACACCACAATTCACTTGTTAAGACCCAAAATCATTTGAAATCAACCTAGTAATCCTCTGAAGTTTCAAAACCTAAAATTGAACTGAAATTTTGAAAATCAACAACTGAAGATGAAATTGGCCTGAATTCTCTAAAGAAACAGTAACTTTTTTTTTTTGATTTTCTGTTTTTAATGTTTTTTGATTTTGAATATTTGAATTTTCAAACTTAGATCTGAAAATTAGAAAAGAAAGAGCTATTTAGAGGGAGTTTTGATGGTTGAAACTTCTGGAATTTTTCAGAGGTGTGTAAACTTGTTAAAGAAGGCATTGGGGTTTTCTTTTATAGGAAACAAATACGGCAGAATATTCTGGAAGCTTTCACACATTTTTTTCCTCTTTTTATTTCAGATTTTACCTATTAAACCTTCAATTTCTAACTTGTTTCTCAAGTTACTGCCCTAAGTTTGCTAAAGTCTACACTAAAGTCCTATTCTAGAAGGCCCTAGGGTATTTTTTTAGCTATACAACACCTATTCTACCCTTTCTTTTGTTTTGAAATTACTATTTTTAACAAAACTACCCTTTTTCCATGACTAAACTACCCTTATTTGCTCCCTGAAATTACTACTCTAATGTCAAGATTAACCTATCCCTATGGTCAATTAATTAATCCAAGTCAACTATAACCAAGCGACTAAACTAACACAATCGTGATAATCACACCTAGGTAGTCTAGGCTGAAATTAGTTCTAGTCAAATTAACAAGAACAACTTCCTAAAAATCAAACCTTAATTTTAATTCTAATCAGAAATTGTATTATAACCAAAACAAAATAACTCACTGATTCACAAAAAAAACAAAAAGCAAATCAAATTATTGCCCTAAATCAACCCTAAAAGAGATGAAATATTGAGATGAACAAGAACAAAATTAGGAGACTAATGCCTACGAGAAATCTACAGAAAATAAAAAGGAAAAACCAAGAGAATTTAAACGAAATTTTACTGACTAAAAAATTATCAAAACAGGCAGAAAAGATAATCAAATAAAAGAGAGAAGATCTCATTTATTAACAATCAAACAAACTAATCCCAAAAATTAGTGTGAAACCAGATTCAAACAGATTAATCAACTAAAGAACCAATTCATGCTACTGACTATTAGAATTCAAAAACAAGAAAACAAAGAAAAATAAACTCGACTACTAACCCCAAACAAATAACAGTCCAAATCAATTAATAAAGAAATCAAACAGTTATGGAAGAGAAATTAACACCAAAAAGAATCGAGGAACCTTCTGGTTTTGGGTCTTCAATTGGACAAACTTCGAGCTATGATTTTCAATTAATGTTGTATGTCTATTTCGTCCGAAATAGACATATAACATTAATTTAAAATCGATCAAACCCTTGAAACTTCTAAACAGGCTGAACCTCGAACCCTAGATCTGGAATTCAAGGACTTTTACTTAGATTTGAAAGGTTTTGGTTTGGGTTTCGGAATGAGGAGGTCAAGGAGATTGTAGGGTGTATGTTTGGTTGGATTTGGAAGAGGTAGGGTTTTAGCTGGAGTTTCAAATCAGGATTCGAGGAGTTTGGCTAGGATTTGAGGGAAAAGAAGGGCAGATTCGGAAAGAGGAGAAGGAGGAGAACCTAGGGTGTATTTTTTGGGTTCATCGGAGCATCGCCGCCGGCGGAGGCGATTTTCGGCTGGCAGCGGACGGCGGAGGCACGGCGGGGCCACAGTGGTTATACACCGGCGGTACAGAGGGGGAGGATGATACGAGGAGGATGAGAAATGTTTTAGAGTTTGGATTGATTTTCAGACAATGTTATTCAAATCCAATGTTAATCAAGGGCCGTCAGATGAGAACAAATGAACGGCCCAGATCACTTCATCACTTATTAGACTCAAAACGACGTAGTAGCCTCCCTATACTATGTCGTTTCATGAGTCTCAGAGGAGTGGGGTGTGGACCGGATAATTGGGCTAGTTTGGCTGGGCTGGAGTGATTTTGGCGTGGGTAAATGATTTGGACCGGCGGAATCTATCAAAATTGATCCAAATTAGGTCTCTAATAAAGACCGCTCTTTTTAATTTATTTTCTTTTCTCTTTTTGTCTTTGTTTTTGCATTTTGTATTTTTTATATTATTTTTTCTGATTTTTGTAAAAATTAAAAATAAAGTTCTAATATATTTCAAAGCTAAACTAATTAACTCCTAAAATTATTTAAAACTATTTCGTGACGAATTTACAATTAAAGTGAATTATTTTGTTATTTTCTTCGTATTTTGTTCTAAAACAAATTAACCCCCTAATTAATACTAAAATGTAAAATTAATTCCTAAATGCAAATGTATTATCTATTTTTTTGTATTTTTTATATGATTTAAAAATGCACAGATAGAATGCAACAATTACCAGAAAATGTCACAAAATTCACAACAAATTGTAAAATAATAAAGAAATCATTTTGTTTGGAATTTTTGGGAATGATTCATATATAGGGCAAAAATCACGTGCTCACAAAAGGTACTACAAGTTAGTTTGAAGTCTTTGCAATCGGGAGAATTGTAAAGTGGCTTGTAATAGGTAAGATTACAAGTTAGTGAAGTTAAAAGCCTACAAGGTAGGTCGTGGTTTTTTTATCACCTTGTGCGTGATTTTTCCACGTAAAAATCCTCTGCCTCATTTACTTACTGTCTTACTAAGTGCTCTCAGTAGAAACTTATAGAGGACCAGGTACTCTACGATTTTGTGGACCCATACAAACTAACACGAGTATAGCAAGATTCAAAGTTGTACCACTGGTAAGGAGATATGGGACATTTTACAAGTGGCTCATGAAGGAACTCCTCAAGTAAAGAGATCAAGAGGAACACTGCTATATTCTCAATATGAGAATTTCACTATGAAGGAAGGAGAAACTATCCATGATATGTACACAAGGTTCACAACACTCACAAATCAACTTAAATCTCTTGGGAGAATTATCCTTGAAGAAGACAATGTTGAGAAAATCTTAACAAGGGTCTTACCAGTAACTTGGGAAAGCAAAATCATTGTTATTCAGGAATCAAATAACATTACTACTCTAAAGTTGGATGAACTTATTGGAAATATCACTGCCTATGAACTGAGAAGGCAAACCATGAAAATAGATGCACCCAAGAAGGAAAGGAATCTGGCTCTTAGAATAGCTGAAGATGCAGATCTAGATGATGATGAAGTGGCTAGGATCACAAGGGATTTTAAAAAGTACCTGATGAGAGGAAAGGGTTCTTGAAGAGGTACAACTTCAGCAAACCAAGGGCTCCTGAGAAACAGACCAACAAGGGTTGCTACAAATGTGGCAAGACTGATCACATGATCAAGAACTGTCCCCAGTGGGAAATTGAATGGAAGAAGGAAAGGGATGAACGAAGGAACAGGTTCAATCAAAAAGGAACAAAGGATCAACAAAGGCTATGGTTGTTGCTTGGGGAGAAACATCAGATGAAGATTCAGAAGATGAAGCTGGAGATGAACAAACATTTATGGCCATCGGAGAATCAGATGATGAACAAGAGGTATGTGTGACTCATCTCAAAGACAAGATTAAATTTTTGTCTAAAAAAAGGTTATCTGAACTATTGCTAGATTTCATGGATGAGTCTGAGGTAATTAACAATGAGAAAGAACAGTTGTCTAGGGAGTGTGTGATCTTAAAATCCAAGTGCAAAAATTTAGAATCTAGGGCTAACGAGAGTGATAGTAAAAATGCTGAGTTGAAGAACAGGTTCTTGAACTTGACACCAGTGTCTCAGAACTTAGATCTGAAAATTTAAAACTAAAATTAGGAACACGTAAGAAGAAAGTTGATCACACACATATCACCTTGGAAAAAAATCTAGGAAAAATGAAGGATGAGCTATACAAGAAAGATGAAGAAATAAGAATCTTAAAAGAAGACCTAGGGAAGGTAAAGCTTGAACTAGACAGAAATTTCAAATGGAATAAGGCTTTTGATGCACTATCCCGGTTACAAGAATACCACAGTAGTAACAAGAGAGGACTTGGCTATGGGACCCAAACATCTAAGTGGGACCCCAAAAGCAAGTACATCACTCTTCCTAAAAACAAAATCTACACACACCGTGGCAAGACTGGTCATTACAAAAATGAATGTAATGCAAAAGAAAAGGCCAATCAAAAGAACAAAACCTTTTGTTCAAGAGAAAAATAGGTTGCCTGGGTGGGTCAAAAGGAATTTAGTTTACCCCTTTACCTATAGAAAGGGACCCAACTAGTTTGGGTTCCTAAGACTAACCCCTGATTTCTTTTTGCAGGTCCAAGTGAACAGAAGTAGCCAAATATGGTACATGGATAGTGGCTGCTCAAAACATATGACTAGAAGCAAGAACCAGTTCCTTTCACTTGAGGACTTAAAATGAGGTAATGTCTCCTTTGGAAATGGGAAGAAAGGTGAGATTATTGGGGTTGGAAAGGTAGGTAAGACAGACTCACATTCTATTGAGAATGTCTATTTGATAGATGGCTTGAAATATACCCTAATCAGTGTATCACAATTGTGTGATAGAGGCAACCTTGTAGCATTTACCTCTACCAAATGCTTTGTGATTAATCTTACCACTGACAAGATTGTTTTGCAGGAAAAAAGAGTTAATAATATTTACATTGTAGATTTTTCTACTCTTTTAGAAAATAAACTCACTTGCTTGAGTGTGTTGGACAATGATCCCCTCATGTGGCACAAAAGACTTGGTCATGCAAGTTTGAATCAACTCAACAAATTAGTCTCCAAGGACTTGGTGATAGGGTTACCTAATATAAAGTTCAAGGAAGACAAAGTTTGTGGGGCCTGTGCAAGGGGGAAGCATGTAAGATCATCCTTTAAAAGCAAGAAAATAGTAAGCACAACGATGATGATAGAACCGGTCCATATGGATCTCTGTTGTCTAATGAGAACATTGAGCAGAGGTGGTAAGAAATATGGGATGATACTTATTTGATAGATCTTAAATACTCTTGACTTATGTTTTGATGATCCAACAAACTTATTGATAAGAACCAGATAAGGAACCTGACCTACTTGGATTGCTGCAAACTTGAACTAATCCCAGCTAAGGATAAACTGCTACAGATTCAGAAGCTAGGAACCAATCAAGAACCTGATACTCATGTGGCTCCTATATAGCAGTACAAGAGTCATTGGTACACACGACAAAAGCACAAGTAAGTGATTGTACAGATTCAAGATAAAGAGAAACACAATAGGGACCTGCTCCCTTGGGGTTCTCTGATAGAAGTACAGGTCAAAATGCTCAGCTGGAATGTAGCAGAAGAAAGTCCATCAAGCAACTGTTATAGAAGAGGAACACAACTAGGACGTGGTCCATTGACATGTCCTAGACCTGGTTCATTTGTATGTCCTAACAGAAGTGACTGCTGGCACTGAAGTGATTGCTGGCACTGTTTCTGTCGCATTACAATATACTGACAGCCCACTTATTCTCTAACCAAACAAAGCACTCACATCACTTCAAGTGATGTGATCAAGATGTACCAGATGAAGCCATATACAAAGAAATCAATGGAAGGTTTTTGTTTCTTGTTCAAGCCTTCTTGAAAAACAGAAAAATCACTCTCTCAAGCTTGAAGAACAAGGTTGAACGCCACTATGGACCAGTTCCTAAAAGATTGATTGTTGTTGTCCTAGTTGCGTTGTAACCTTGTTATTTGTACTTACTACATCTCCTAAAATCTCTTACATAGAAGCATACTGATTAGGAATCCTCTTGTAAATTCCTAAACTTGCTGAGTTTAGGTTGTGACTAGAGTTGGTCATAAGAAAAAGTCTTTGTAATCACAGCAAAGTCGTAGAATTACAAAGTGGCTTGTGGTGATAGCATCACAAGTTAGAAAAAGCCTTTGTAACTAGGATAGTCACAAAATGGCTTGTGGTAAAGGTACCACAAGTTAGTTGAGTAAATCCTTTGCAATCAAAAGCATTGTAAAGTGGCTTGTAATAGGTAAGATTACAAGTTAGTAAAGTTAAAAGCCTACAGGTGTAGGTCATGGTTTTTTTATCCCCTTGTGTGGGATTTTTCTATGTACAAATCCTCTGCCTCATTTACTTATTTCTTTACTAAGTGCTCTCGGTGGAAACTTGTAGAGGACCAGGTACTCTACGACTTGTTGGACCCATACAAACTAACATTGTTGATGATTATTCTAGGTTTATCTGGGTATTGTTTTTAACTTCTA
Source organism: Nicotiana glauca (assembly GCA_026770625.1). Taxonomy (NCBI): domain Eukaryota; kingdom Viridiplantae; phylum Streptophyta; class Magnoliopsida; order Solanales; family Solanaceae; genus Nicotiana; species Nicotiana glauca. The sequence goes on from MU762730.1 coordinate 232,546, forward strand.
AGGATGAATAATTTGACATGTTTACTGTCTTTGTTAGAAAAACTCAAAAATAACTAGGTAATCAACTTTCATCACTCAGGTCTGATCATGGAACTGAATTTGAAAATGCTAAGTTTGCTAAATTTTGTGATGAGCATGGTATAGATCATAATTTTTCTGCCCCTAGGACTCCTCAACAAAATGGAGTAGTTGAAAGAAAGAATAGGACTCTTGAAGATATGGCTAGGACTATGATTCTTTCTAGTAAGCTGCCACATAGCTTCTGGGCAGAGGCTGTAAATACTGCATGTTATATCATAAATAGATGCATGACTAGAACTCTTGTAGAGAACATTCCCTATGAGTTACTTAAAGGGAGAAATGAAACCAATCCCCCAAAGAAACATGTTCATGACCCTGTTCCTCAGCAATAGAACATGGGAGAAGCATCAAGCAGAAATCAGTTGGTTGTGAAATCTCACAAGTATCAAAGTTCTCATCCCATTGAGAACATAATCACTGATCCAACCTCGGGAGTTAAAACTAAATCACAATTAAAGAATCTGTGTGCTTTTGATGCTTTCCTATCTCTTATTGAACCTAAAATTATTGTTGAGGCTTTGCAGGATGCAGATTGTGTAAATGCAATGCAAGATGAACTCAGTGAGTTTGAGAGAAGTCAAGTTTGGCATCTAGTTCCAAGACCCAAGGACATATCAGTAATTGGCACAAAATGGGTCTTCAGAAATAAGCTTGATGAAGATGGAACAGTTACAAGGAACAAGGCAAGACTGGTGGTCCAAGATTTTAGACAAGAGGAGGGTATAGATTATGATGAGACCTTTACTCCAGTTGAAAGACTCGAGGAAAGAAGACTCCTTATAGCCTTTGCAGCACACACGGAATTCACTCTTTATCAGATGGATGTCAAAAGTGCCTTCTTGAATGGCTACCTGAAAGAAGAAGTGTTTGTTAAATAACCTCCAGGATTTGAGAGCAAGGAGTGTCCAGAACATGTGTACAAATTAGACAAGGCTCTCTATGGACTCAAGCAGGCTCTTAGAGCATGGTATGAACGACTGTCCAAATTCCTACTTGAACATGGCTACAAAAGAGGTAAGATTGACAGTACTTTATTCCTAAGGGGAAAAGGTAAGGATATTCTTGTGGTATAAATATATGTTGAAGACATAATCTTTGGGGCAAACATTGAAAAAATAAGTAAAGATTTTGCAAAATTAATAGGGAGTGAGTTTGAAATGAGTATGATGGGTGAGCTTAACTTTTTCTTAGGCTTAATGATCAAACAAAACCCAAATGGAACCATGATCCATCAACATAAATATGCAAAGTTGATCAAAAAGTTTAAAATGGATGAATCAAAGGAAATAGACACTCCCATTGCAATAGCTACTAAATTAGACATAGATGAACCTGGTTCATCTGTTGATCAGAAATTGTATAGGGGTATGATTGGTTCACTTTTATATCTTACTGTTAGCAGACATGACATAGTTTTTAGTGTAGGTCTTTGTGCTCGTTTTTAGGAAAATCCTAAGAAGTCTCACTTGATTTCTGCCAAGAGAATACTGAGATATCTGAAAAGCACTACCGATCTGTGTCTTTGGTACCCTAAAGGTAGTAATTTCAATCTAGTAGGGTAGTTGATGCTGACTATGTAGGTTTCCTTGTGGACAGGAAGAGCACCTCAGGTATGGCTTATTTTATTGGTTCATGTCTTGTATCATGGGCTACTAAAAAGCAAAATTCAGTGGCTTTATCCACTGCTGAGGCTGAATATGTTATTGTTGTCTCTTGTTGTGCTCAATTGTTGTGGATCAAACAGCAGCTGATAGATTTAGGCATTGAAGTTGGTTGCATTCCTATCTTCTGTGATGACACTAGTGCTATAAGTATAACAAAGAACCATGTTCATCATAAGAGGACTGAGCACATAGATGTTAGACATCACTTCTTAAGAGATAACTATGAGAAAAGATTGATTACCATAGAATTTTGTGCTACTGATAAACAAATTGCTGACATCTTTCCTAAAGCACTAAGTAGAAAAAACTTTGAAAAGAACAGATTGGAATCAGGGATGATTAAGATCACATAATAGGACCATTTCAAAATGCACAATAAAAAAATGAATGAAAAAAATGAAAAAAATGAAAAAAAAATGGCTAGGAAATCTGAACTTGTGTAAATATCTAGATTGATTTTTACTCAGCTTCATACTATAAATAGTATACTCATATGAAATGTGTTAATATAACTCTATGATCTCTAACAAAATTTTCTCTATTGTGGTAAATTGAGGCATGGTCAAGAGAATTCTAAATGAAGAACCTGGTTCATCAGTATTGTTTCATCTGAATGCCAAGGTATATTTTTTATACTCTGCACAATTAGAAATATAAATATTTAAATCATGAGCAGAGTCCTATAATTTTTCAACTCCCTATAAAATCCTATATGTTTGGTTTTGAACCAATTCCGTCCTCATTAGAATTCTAACCACAAAAATTGCCTAAAATCTAAGGAAGCCTAACCGTTCGTTCAACCTGTAATTTTAGGTTTATTAGACCTCTAATTGACCGCCAAAGCTACCGTTATCCATTAAATGTGTTTTTTCTTTAAATAATCATCATTACCTTCTGCCACCCTCATAATTCAAAACCGTCAAAAAACCCTCTTCACTCTCAATTGCCTTCTTCTCCAAAGTTCTAACTCACTGATTCTCTCAAGAAATTAGCTATAATGAAAAACACACAAGACAACCTCGGAACTCCTCCACTTCCCACTCCCTCTGATTCATCTACCCCTTTCCACCTAGCACAAGTCCCAAACCCAGGCTAAGAAGAGTAAAAATACTTGCTCGCGAAACGGTGGCACCTGGTGCTCTCTTAAAGAAATTGAATGAGCAATTAAAGGCAAGTCATGCTCAAGACCCTGATTCTAACTCTGATTCTGAGTCGTACAAATCTGCTAGTGAGGGGGAAGGACCTGGGTCTTCTGACTCTGATAAAGCTCAGAAATCCCCTTCTAAGGTAAGTTTTTCTCTGGTTGAAAATGTAGAACATAGGTTTATGTTGGTTGGACCTATAAGGGATGTGGAATTACCTGAAGTAGGTAGGAGTGGTGGTAAAAATAAATATGTAAAAGAAAAAAAAGGGTGAATATGGAGAGGTGAGGGGAAAAAGGAAAGGAGTGGTTGATCATTCACCCATTGTTGGATTGTTTGTACCTTCTATTTGTGGGGTGGTTCAAGAAAATATTGAAGAAAGTGGCAAGAAGTCAAAGGGAAGTGGTTCTGGTGAAGTTGTTAAAGGGTTAGTTAATCTAAGTTCACAGGGAGAAGAACCTGGTTCAGCTGTTGAAGAGACCCTAGCAGACCTCTTGAAAAAGGTAGGTACAAGTTACGATCCAAAGAAAAGGAGAACTCCCATACCAAAAGCCCCAGTGCTCCTAAACTTTCCAAGAAATGAAAGGCTGCCTCCCCAACACCTACTGAAACTTCCTTGCCAAAGGGAAGAGCCATAAGAAGCAAGGTGAAATAGAGTGAGAGTGATCTACAAAAAGCTTTAGCTGAAAGTAAGAAGAAAAGTATGGATAAAGGAAAGGGTAAGGTTGCAGAGTCCTCAGAAGCTGTTGATGTTGAGGAGATGGAACAGGTCCATCAGGAGAAAGTTACAACAGTGGAGGTTCAAACCCCCAAGTCCAAAAAGCCCAAGACTTCTTCCAAGATGTCTTCCTCTGTGTCTGAGGCTGTTGAACCTTTATTGTCCAAGAGGACAAGGTCTGCAATGAAAAGTAAACAAGTTAGAGTTTTTGAAGATGAGGAATGGAGTGGTGAAGAAGAAAATGAGTCTGATGGTGAAGAAGACAATCTTGCCATGTTTGGCAAAAGAAAAATTTTGAAGGGAAGATTGCTGAAAGATTTGGTGGAACTAAGGATGGTTCAGTTGGTTAACAAATTGGAGGGATGGAAGGACATGGTCCTTCAGATGGATGAGAGATTGGCCAGAAATGAAATCATTGAATTCATGGTAAATGCCGAAGTCAAAGATGGCAGGGTTACAAGCAAAGTTAAAAAAGTTCAAGTGACATTTGATGCAGAGAAACTGGGAAAGATACTAGACATCCCTGTCGAGGGATATGATGATTACACCAGACAGAGATGGAAAAGTTTGGATTCACTTCCATCTGTCCTTACAATCACTAGGAGATTTTGTGATGTTATAGAGGTAAATGAGGCCAAGTTTGTGCACAATAGTGAAACGAAGCCACAACACAAAGTTCTATTTGAGTTTGTCAACAAGTGCCTACTGATAAGGCAGGAGAGAAGGCATATTGCAAATTATATGGACTTAGTTCTGATGGAGTGCCTTGAAAGTGGAAGGCACTGGCCTGCATTCATCATCAAGCTATTGGACAAGGTCATCAATGGCTCCAAGGCTCATGCCACCGCCTATGGCTTATTCTGACTACGGTTCTGGATAGGTGCAATATGCCTATGAAGAAATTGGAAATGGACTCAAGCAAAGACTACTTTGGCATTAATACTCTGCTTGCTTATGACTACTTAGTCAATGCCATCCCAAATGAACCTGGTTCATCCAAGAAGACTCCTATAAACAGTAAAGTCAGGGCTCTTATTCAGGAAAGTGAAGCCAAGAATGCTGAGATAACTAGGCTAAAGGCTCATGTGGCAGAGGTGGAATTTGAGAGGGATGCTCTCAGAACTGAGCTCACCAATGAAAAGGAGAAGAATGATGGAATTCTTCATAATATGTTGAATCTTCTCCGAGCCCAAAATCAACCCTCTAGCTCTCCCAAGCCATATGAATTCTAGCCTTTATCTCCTAAACCTGTCTAGTACCTTCAGTGACTCGGATTAGGGATTTTTCTTTCTTTTTGCTCATGTTTTGAATGTTTTTTGCTTTCTAGTTGTGGATTGTGGTAGCAACATATCTTCTATCACTGATATTTACTATTTTTGCTCTTGTTAAATATTAATCTTTCCTTGATAGTTGAAATATATTTGCTGGATTACTGATGATTAATCCATGATTGCACTTGCAGTTTCCCTAGTGTCCATGAGTAATTATTAAAATCTGGGACTCACATTTTGTATGCAACTTTTCAATGATGCCAAAAGGGGGAAGAGATATTGTGCTTTACACATTCTGAATAAGTGATTTTTATAACCTAATTAACCTGGTCCTTGATGATAAGTGAATTTTCTAAACTTTGTATTGATGGTTAAGCTTAGTACTTACAGGATCCAAGTAAGTAAAAAGCACAGAGTTTGCCATCATCAAAAAGGGGGAATTTGTTGGCCCAAGTACAGGTGAAGGTTTGAAGACTCACAAAAGAACTCAGACATGGACCAGGTCCATCTTGTGAAGTACATTCATGATCAACCCAAACATGTGAGATGCACGTGAAGGAGATAAATCTAACTTATCAGAAGTAATATCTCCTGATCTGATCAAAAAAGTTGCATATTGGATAAGGAGAAAGACTCATTACATGAAGAAAACACAGTTTAGGAAGAGGATAGAGTATGAGATCAACTAGAACTCTTCTACAATAGAAGAGTAGCATCTGTATCCCAGTAAATATCTAATTACTAACCCATTAAATATCAGTGTTGTTCTCTTTTACAGGTTATGCACATAAGCAGAAGTTAAACTTAAATTGAGAGCAAAAGAGCAAGGTGATTTTGCAAACAATTTATGTGTGACTCAAGCGTGCAATTCTGAAGCTACTTGAAGAAGATAGAAGAACCGATTCCAAGTGTCTATCTTTTATTCTAGTTCAATTGTAGTAGGTGATTTTATATTGTACCTTTTAGCTTTTATAGAAGCAATTTTATTAGGTACCTAGAGTGTTCAAGTTAGAGCTAACTTGAAGTTGTCGCAATAGTTAAGGTTGTGTGCCACAACGGGATTAGAGTTAATCCTAGGTTTACAAAAGAGTTTTTGTAAATGCAGTTTTTGGCTCAGTTATTTTAATGGAAGTTGGAAAAATCCTACTGAGTTGTAGTAGTAGGTCGTGGTTTTTTCACCTTTTGAGACAGGTATTTTCCACGTCAAAATCTCTGTGTTCTTTAATTTTTTTACTTATTATTCCGCAAAAAGATGTAGTTGGAACACATAAATGAACCAGGTCCTTCAATAGTTCAGTCAAGCGAAAATCGGATACCACACAAATCAGTCCCCCCCCCCCCTGGTATGGTATTGAAGTATAAAACATCACAGGGCATCCTCAAGGACTGGGAAATCTGCAATAAAGCAAGCACATGGGTAGTTCACAATGGAAACAAGGTCAGTTTCTTAAATGATGCACGGATCCCCAGTCAACCAACAATCAAACAGATGATTGAGGGCCCCTTAAACCAAAATGACCGCAATACTAAGGTTAGCTCAATCCACAACCTCGGAACTTGGGACACATCATCCTCATCTATTGCCCTACCCCAAGTATCCTGAACCTGTTGAACTCTGTGTTTATTCAACCTATTCCAACTAAAGAAGACAACCTTATATGGAACTTGACTCCTTATGGCCAATTCTCAAATAGTTCTGCTTACTCATTCCTAAGCGGGACTGTCACCAGCCTCCATTCTGGAGAGGAAGGCTCTTTCAAATGGATCTGGAAGTTGCAAGCTCCCAACAAAATCAAGCATTTCATTTGGCTACTCACCCATAAGAGACTTCCAACTAGGAGCTTCCTCCATACAATTGGGATAAACTGTCAGGAAACTATTTCCCATATATTCTTTGAGTGCCCTAATGCTATCCAATTCTGGAATGAAATACTGTCAAAATCTTCAACAAACAGTTCACAGCATCCTCCAGCATTCAACGGCCATCAGTGGCAATTAACATGGAACTCTATCAGAAATGTCCCTTTCAACAGCTATATCCTTTGGGACAATCTCATTCCCTTCTTTTTTTTGGCACATATGGTTAACTAGAAATAGTAACTTATTCAATAATAAGAAGTAACACATCAACACCACAAACATAATATTCAAAGCTACTGAATACCTTATGCTTACAAAAAATGGATCTACAAAAGTAATTATATGGTATTAAAATGGGAGCCTCCAAATAGAGGTTTGTACAAGCTAAACACTGATGGAGCAGCAAGGGAGAATCCAGGAATAGGAGGATTAGGAGGAGTATTTAGGAACCACAACGGTGACTGGATATTGGGATACATGGATAATATCCCTCACACAACAAACTAGGGCAGAATTACAGGCACTCATATGGGGACTGCAACTAGCGGAGCAACATAACTTGGCTCCTTTAGAAATAAACATTGATTCCTCTAAAACCATCAATATGCTATTGAAAGGAAGCCTTACTTACGATCCTCTAATTTTTAAATGCAGGTCTCTAATTCACAGGATGGACAGTGTGGTAGTAAAGCACATCTATCGGGAGCAGAACAGAGTAGCTGATGCATTGGCCAAAGAGGCGACAAAAGTTTCATTTATAAGTTGATTTTCAATTATAAGTTGATGCAACTGAAAGCTATTCTCTTGTTCTATTTTTTTACCAAACAAGAAATACTTATATTAAAAACTACATAGTATTTAATACATTACTTCCATACCTTGTGTCACCCAGAACACATTGATTACCTAGGATTGCTAAAATATTGTAAACATCATAATATAGATTTTTAACAAAAAAATATTGCTCTTCTAGTTCATTTCTCACAAAAGATTCTTCATAAGAAGGCGGCTAAACAAAATGTCTTTTCCTCTTTGCTCAAGTATTTGCCTTCTTTGCCAACTGATGAGCTACATTATTCCCTTGTCGGAATACGTGCTGGAGGGCTACTTCCTTCTTTTGGTGAATTAACAACATGGATTCATTAACAATGTCATCACATAGTTTATTGCCTTGTTGTATAAAGTGAATTACCTCTGTGGAGTTTGTTTAGATTTCAAGAGAGAACATTCCCCATTCCTGCGTTGTTCGGAGTCCCTGTAGGAGTGCCTTGATTTGTAACGACCCGGTCATCTCATGTGTTACCACTCTATTTCCCCCGTTTCTACTTTCTTATGTGTTTTTCAGCTACATTTCATCGTATCGTGTTAGTTGGTTCGGGTTTGGAGTAGTTTTAGAGTGTTATGAGACACTTAGTCTCTTAAGTTGACCATTTAGTTGGAAAAGTCAATCGGAAGTTAACTTGTGAGTAAACATTCTCGGAATTTAGCTTTTATTGTTCGGATAGCTTCGTTAGGTGATTTAGGACTTAGGAGCATGTTTAGAATGTGTTTTGGAGGTCCGTGGTAGATTTAGGCTTGAATTGGCGAAATTGGAATTTTGGCATTTTTTGGTTGGTAGTGGAAATTATGATATCAGGATCGGGATGGAATTCCAGAAATTGGAGTAGGTCCGTTGTATCATTTGTGATGTGTGTGTAAAATTTTAGGTGATTCAGATGAGGTTTGATAGGTTTTTGGATCGGCTGCAAAATCTAAAACTTTTAGAATCCTTAAGCTTGAATTCGAAAGTGATTTGGTGTTTCGATGTTGTTTTTAAGTGTTCTGAAGGTTGAAATAAGTTTGAATAGTGAGAGGTGACTTGTTCGTATTTTTGGATGAGGTCCCGGGTTTCTCGGGATGATTTTGGATGGTTGTCGGAAAGTTTGGAAATTGGAGAATGCTGCTGAAGCAGCTGGCTATGTTATAACCGCACTTGTGGTTAGGGGATCGCAGGTTCAATGATCGCAGGAGCGAGCAAGCAGCCGCAGATGTGACCACAAGTAAAAAGACTAGGAGCCGCAGTTCGGAAGAAGGAACACACCTACGTGATCGCAACTGCGGGTAGGGAGTCGCAGATGCGGTTAAGGGAGATTAAGTAAAAACCACAGAAGCGGTTGGTTGGAGCTCAGAAGCAGTCCTGCAGGTGCGGGAAATGGATCGCGGGTGCGAGAATCACTGGGCAGAAGCTATATAAACCTCACTACACGAATTTCAGTCTTTTATCCACCATTTTTGGCTGAGTTGCAGCTTGGGGACTTCGATTCAAGGAGGAATTTAAGTGTTTTTAGTGAGGTAAGCTACTTGGACCTTATATCTTATGTTTGTAACAACTATTCTATGGTATAATCATGAAATTAATGGGGGAATTAGAGAAGAAATTGGGAGATTAGGGCTTGAGTTTTGGAGAGTTTTGAGTGGTGATTTGAGGGGCCTTTTGAGGTCCTATTTTGATGTTCTTAGTATGTATAGACTCGTGGGAGGATAAGGATTCTATTGATGTGATTTTTATTGGAATGTGAGATGTGGGATCGGGGATCGGGTTAAACTAATTTCTGGATTTTTGATGTAATTTGATTATTTTCGTGTGGACTTTGTTTCCTTAGCATATATTGATGTTATGGTTTTGATTTTGGTTAGATTCAGAGGATTTGGAGGCCGAATCGAGAGGCAAGGGCGTTGCGGGTTAGAGTTTGGCTTGGCTTGAGGTAAGTAACGCTTCCAAACTTGGTTCTGAGGGTTCGAAACCCCGAACAATGTGTTCTATGATTACAATTGAGGTGATGCAAATGCCAACTGACCGGCGTGTGGGCGTGCACCATGAGAATCGCGGCCTGGATGATTCCATGGCACTGCTTAGTGACTCTTTCTTGTTAAAACTTGTCTTGTAATTATGTGATTAAGTTAATGAGCTGTAAATTAAGCTAATTATCATGTTAAGGCTTCACTTCAATACTGTTGAGACCCGAGAGGTCGTTTCTTGCTGCCATATCATTAGCTTCATTGATATTCTGTACTTAGTCTTGTTCATGCATATTATATCATGCCTCGGTCTCGATTATTTTTATTTGACACATCATATCATTGTTCGGGTTAGTATCATGACATTTTGAGCTCGTGTGTGTAAGACTAGAGAGTGATGACTGAGTGAGGCCGAGAGCCTGATATTGAGTGATAGTATGGGATCGGGCTGCACGCCGCAGCGAGATATTGAGCATGCCTTCATTGGCTTGTTATAGCACTTGGTCTAAGAGAATCTCCTCCGGAGTCTTTACACCCCAAGTGAGCGCAGTTGATGATATTGAGGGATGGATCTTCCCTGGAGATGGATCTTGTCCGAAGTATTGATACCTGGAGATGGATCTTCTCCGTAGGGCAAGAATGGACTTTCTCGGTACTGGATGAATATGGTCAGTGATGTGTATATATTTCGGGATGGATCTTCCCTGGGCCTTTTGAGCCCTATACAGTACCGAGTGGTTGTGAGGTGTTATTGTTATTATCTGGAGATGGAACTTCTCCATAGGCTGGAATAGCCTTCCTCAGTACTAAATGACTACTGTCAGAGATGTATATATTTCGGGATGGATGTTCCCTGGGCCGTATGATCCATATACAATACTGAGTGGACGAGCATTTGAGATTGTGGGCACATGAGGTACTCAACATGGTGCATTCCATACATCATGTGCATTGGCATGTAGGCGTAGTAGAGTTACACTTTCTTACTTGTATATACTTGGTCTGTTTTACTGTTTGAGTTGTTTATTTTATTGAAGGCATGCCTACGTTTCTGTATATTATTTCTGTTATCTTTGAGGAGGTTTAGTTCGTCACTACCTATCAGTCCAAAGTTTGGACTTGTTACTTACTGAGTTGGTGTACTCATGTTACCCCCTATACCTCACGTGCAGATTCAGGCACTTTGGATCCAGTGGCGGTGGTTGATCAAGGCTTATGACTTAGGAGATTATTGAGGTATTTGCACGGTGTTCGCATGCCTTTGCTCTCCACCTTACTTTCTAGTTATATTTCAGTTGTTCCCTTAGACATTACATTAGACTATGTATTTCCCTTAGACACTCATGCACTCAGTGACACCTCGATTTTTGGGATAGATTGTATCTATTCTTGGAATTTCTTATGTTTCAACTAATTATTTAACTATTAAAAGCTTCCATAAATATTTTCAAACTTGTTATTATCGTGTTGATTGTTGAGTTGAGGCTGGCCTAGTTTCACTATAGGTGTCATCACGACGGGTCGGGTTTTAAGGTCGTGATAAGTTGGTATCAGAGCCTAGGTTACATAGGTATCACGAGTCATGAGATGGTTTATCAGAGTCTCACGGATCGGTACGGAGACGTATGTACTTATCTTCAAGAGGCTACAGAACCTTTGGGAAAGAAAATTTACATTCTTGAATTCCTATCGTGCAACATTAAGTCATCTTGAAGCTTAACACCTTGAATTCCTTCCACGCATTCGTGTGCGCGCATGAGCGCTCGGTATTAGCTGTGCATCAACGTCTCGTGATTCCTTGATTGAAGGGCGAGATGTTTTTTTATGTGTGTTGATGTTGGGCCAGTCTGGAGGACTTAAGGCTGGGTTTTGCCTATAGCTTGAGCGTTGAGGCATTGATTGTGTGGGCATGTGCTTCTGGATTTATATGCTCGGTAGTGTCCCTATTAGTGGAAGCAATGATTGGATGGCTATGTGATGAGGATGATGTGACTGCGAGATGTGTTCATATGATTTGAATGTGACGAGAATGGATCTGCTTGAGGGTAGAAGGAATTATTTGGTGCTTGATTTCCATCGTGATTTGATGTATACCCCGAGTTAGGGTGTAATGAAGGATATTTTCATGTTGCTAGTTAGGGAGTGAGGTGGATTTTATGTCGCGATTTGAGTTTAGACTCAGGAGGATTTGGTGATTGTGTGATGTTTATGGCGGTGGAAGGGTATAAAGAGAAATTAGTTTGAGGCGGAGCAGGTGGGTTATCTCCTACAGAGTGTTCTAAAGTTGTGTGATCCCTATGTTGTTTGTTGAAAGTCCTCTTTTACTAGTGAATTATATATGCTGCAATTTGAGTTTGGATCACGTATAAGAGTTGTCTTGGCTGTTACGAGGATGAATGTGAGATTTGTAGATGATTTGAAGTACTAGATGGTTTGTGTTGCACTATCTTAGGAAAGATTTAGTTTAACCTTACCATGGCATTATGGCAGTAGTAGAGTATGGGCGTTGTGAGTTCTGTGTGTTTTGACCTATGACTTCGAGCCAAGTGGGGGAGCCTGCTACTAATCAGTTGATTGCACGGTTACATGTTGTATTGGTTTCAGTTTAATGTATATTAGTGAATCAATTATGGCTTGCAAGGGTTGAGATCAAGGATGGCTCGAGTAAAGGAAATTTTAACAAAGGTTATGTCATTCTTTATGGGTATATGAGAAACGTTGGATGAATTAGTTGTTATTGTGTGACGACTCAAAGGGTCATCACTTGTTTCCTCATTCGTTCTGCGCTTCCGAGGCCTTAAAAACCTCACTTTTAGTTGCCTCGATTGGCGTGCGTAGTCCGTGCACGTAGCCTGAAAGCTTTTATGTTGAAATGTGTGCATTCTGTGAAAAATTTGAAGAATTTTGATATTAATATGATTAAAGTTGACTTTGGTCAACGTTTTGGGTAAATGGACCTGGACCCGTGATGTGATGGTCTCGGAGGGTCCGTAGAAAAATATGGGACTCGGGCATGTGCCCGGAGTCGAAATCCGAGGTTTAGAACCCGAGTAAAAAAAAATTTCTGTTAAATTGTTTTTCTGAAATCATTAAGGAAAATAAAAATGAAAATTGATTAAAAGACTAGGTATCGGGCTCATATTTTGGTTACGATGCCCAGTACAGGTCTTAAATATGTGTTAAGCGCTTCCTGTGAAGTTTGGTCGAAATCGGACGTCGTTTGACGTGTTTCGGACCTAATTATCTAAAGTTGGAAGTTTAAGAAGTTTGAAATGGAAATGATGATTTTGAGGCTTGATTCATTGATTTT
>MU762730.1:246556-296771 GCA_026770625.1 Nicotiana glauca
AATGATAAAGTAACTATTGAGTAAGAAATGAAAGAAAGAGAAAGAGATGTGATTATTCCCATGCTGGGTTGTTTACGTATATTGATTATCTCCCTCGCCGGGATGTGAAAGTTATTGTTATTGTTCCCTTGCCGGGATTTGACTGTTTACTTGTGTTTTCCCTTGCCGGGATATCTATTACTTTTGTTTATCCCCTCACCCCCATTGTTTTTGATTGCTGTTTGGGTGAGGTTGAGTGATAAAGCACGATGGGTGATGCCGTGCACGATTATTTGATTATTATGCACGAAGGAACATTCTGTGCCATGTTTGATTATTATGCACGAAGGAACATTCCGTGCCATGTTTTGACTATATTATGCATGAAGGAACATTCTGTGCCATGTTTTGATTATATTATGCACAAAGGAACATTTCGTGCCATGTTTTGATTATTAATGCACGAAGGGACATTCCGTGCCATGCCTTGATTATTAATGCACGACGGAACATTCCGTGCCATGTTTGATTACTATTGCACGAAGGAACATTCCGTGCCATGTTTGATTACTATTGCACGAAGGAACATTCCGTGCCATGTTTTGATTATATTTGCACGAAGGATCATTCCATGCCACGTTTTGATTATTAATGCACGAAGGGACATTCCGTGCCATGCCTTGATTATTAATGCACGAAGGAACATTCCGTGCCATGTTTGATTACTATTGCACGAAGGAACATTCCGTGCAATGTTTTGATTATATTTGCACGAAGGATCATTCCGTGCCACATTTTGATCATTACTGCACGAAGGGACATTCCATGCCATGTTTGGTTTATTACTCTCGTTAACGTTGTAGTTGTACCGTTTCATTCCTTATTTATTTATCTTGTATTCTAAACTGCTACAGCCCCTACAGCATGCTCCCCTCCCTCTTGACTTGTTAAATTTTTATATTCTCTCCTATTACGTATATATATTTGAACTACACAGGTCTGTTTGGTGGTCCGGTCTAGCCTCGTCACTACTTCGCCGGGGTTAGGCCAGGCACTTACCAGCATATGGGGTCGGTTGTGCTGATGCTACGCTCTGTGCATCTTTTTGCACAGATCCAGGTGTTGGAGCAGCATTTAAGTAGCAGTAGCATTCTGGGAGCGAGCTTCCAGTATAGGGACATTCGAGGTAGCCTTGCTGCCGTCCGTAGGCCCGGAGTCCTTTCTATTTTTTCAGTTTGTTATCGTCGTATCATAACAGACAGTTTTATGTTTCATTCAAACCCTATATTTAGTATTCTCTAGACGTTCGTGAGTACTGTGACACCAGTCTTGGGTAGAGGATTTCTAAACTTCCGCATTTCTTTTAGTAAATTTTATTTAAGACTTTCGCTTTATTGTTAAATGCTTCATTATTGTTAATTTTATCGATGTTCGCTAAAAGAGGTAATTGACAATTGGCTTGCCTAGCTCCTATTAGTAGGCACTATCACGACTCCCGGGGGTGGGAAATTCGATTGTAAGGGATGTAACGGGTATAGAGTATGATAGAACTCGGTGGCTTAGAAGGATGGGTTACTTTCATATGTGTTTTTGTTCTAATGGGGCACAGGTCATTCGGTTCATTTGATCAGTGTAATTGAAGCTAGAGTAGAGTGGATAAACCCCAAGAAGGGTTTTGATGGATTCAAGACTTATATGAAATAATTGGAGATCTTCAGTAGGTGTATTTGGCCATAGATTGAGGTTTACATTGGAGGGTGTCAAGACTTGTGGCATTTCTATATCATTATGGATTCTACACATCAATATCAGGAAGGTGAAGGTAATAGCTTTAGATTCACATGAAGTCTCTACAGGGTAAGTATTTTGAATGTGGTACTTTTGGGAATATTTAAGAGAGTATTCAGTGGCTTATGAGTCTTAGACAGTGCGGTTTCATGCTTAGGTCTCGTATAGTGAATCCGGGATGAGGATTGCAGTATTATGGCAAGGGAAAATATCAATTTGAAGGAAATATAGAAGTAACATGGATAAATAGGACAACTTGGTAGTAGGCCGGATCGGCATGGTAAGGGATATGATTAATTCTTTGGGTGTTTATGAGGTAATGAGTTTCTACAGGTGTTTCGTGGAAATGTTCTTGGGTTTTTGGTGACTCATGTAGCTTGGTTGAGTTAGAAGGATTCAGTCCTGACGGTTTGGTTTTGTGCAAATGGAATATGGAGAGTTCGTGATGGTTTCTCCCACGATTAGAGATGTATATTTTCTACTAGCGTGAGGAGCGTGTGATGAATAGTGATTTTCTTCTAGATGGGATCAAGTGGAAAGTTCTCAGCTAGTCGAGTACGTAGTTGCTTGTGGATCGAAAGGGATATGAAGTTCTTATGATTATCCTAGGATGGTATGGTATATGCGGTATGTTATGTAGGATTGACATATGCATGTGTAAGGTCACAGTTCAGTTATGAAAGGAAGGTCATAAATTCTTAGGCAGCACGGGCAGTTTTAGATGACTAGGTAAATGATATTACGAATTGGTACGGCTTGATGAGGGTAAACATTTCAAAAAGGGCAATGTGTTAGATTTAAGGGTACTTCATTGGTATTATGGCGCTCTCTTGTTGGATAGACTGTTGATATTTAAGTTTGCTTGGTGGCATAGAAGAATTATAGGAGTATCCCTCGTGTAATGATTGAATATTAGAGGTGTGTTATGTATTTGAGCAGTGGAGTTGGGATCGGATATGGTGATTCGTGTACCTTATATATTTGGAGACCGGGGGTTCTCATAGTCAGGTTATATCGTGGTTGAGGATTGCGTATATCGGTGTTATGAGGTGACTTTTGGATGTTGGGAGGACTGAGTGGACCCGTTGTTGCTTAGCATGGTGGATTTTGATTTGATATTAGGTATGGATCGGTTGTCTTCGTGTCGTGTTATTCTGGATTGTTACGCTAAGACGACGACGTTGGCTATGCCGAGAATGCCACGGATTAAGTGGTGAGGTTCGATGGGTAATATTCCCAGTAGTGTGATTTCATTTTTGAAGGCCCAGTTGATGGTTGGGAATAGATTGTCCCTCTTATTTGTCCTTCATGGGGGATGTCAGTGCAGAGACTCCTACCATTGATTTAATTCCATAGGTGAGGGATTTTTGAATGTGTTTCCTGCTCCCGGGCATTCCGCCGGATAGGGTTGTTAATTTTGGTATTGATTTGGTGTCGGGCACCGTATCGTATGGCACCAGAGGAGTTAAAAGAGTTGAAGGGGCAGCTTCAGTAACTTCTTGATAAAGGGTTCATTGGTAGGCCAATATGGATATGTGTTCTGCATCGAGTCAGCTTTGTTGACTCTGAGTTGCTATTGTTGAGGAATGTGTCGATTCGATTATTATTGAGCTTATTAGTGTACCGGGGTGATCTGTGAGTTACCTTTCGGGGTTTCGAGGAGTTATGATTTGCGGGTTATATGCACATATGGTGCAGTTCTGTTGGAGTCTCATAGCAGAATTTGAGCGGGAAGAGTATCAGGTATTGCTCGGTGGATGGCATATCGATTGTGTCCTTTTGGGTTTGTAGGGTGTTATGTCATTTGCTTTGCCATGATTATGAGGATTTGCTTTTGGTTCTAAACATCAAATTACGTGTGGTTGTTGATTTTGAGCTGACTTGAGGTGTTTCATGTGGACCAGTGTTCGGATAAGGTCGCGCAATGTAGCGAAGTTATATAGAGGTATGATCTTTTGGGTTAGATTCGTGTATTCTGGTTCTACAAAGTGCGATGGTTTCTCAGCATTGTGTTGTGGTGGTACTAGTGAGCTTGCATTATATCTCTCTCATTTGAGTCACTTTTCCATGATTTGAGTACATTCGGACTATTGCTTATTGGTGCGTGGGTCGCATGGGTTGTGGATTTAGATTGTGTCAATGTGTCAATGTGTCATGTCATTAGAGTAGTTGTGTTGGATAAGATAAGGTCATTGGGATCTATAGTGAATACTATCGGATTCAGTTCTAGCATGTTGGAAGGATAATATCGAGATTCGGCTTAAAAATCTATTATGGTCCTTGCCAAAGGAGAGGGAGCTTCATAACTGGTTGATCTGAGGAATGATTATGATTTTTGCGTGTTTATTTCATCATTGGCAGTATACGAAAGTGTTGGAATGAGGCTTTATTTGATAAGAGGTTTATTATTGGTATTCGGTTGTTTGAGTAGTTGCTAAGTTTTGGAGTTATCGCTACGAGTGGTTGAGTTATGTGTCATATCATGTGATTACATCTTAGGTTATAGATATGGTTTGATACAACTTGTTCAGATTTATACAGCGTATAGATGAGAGATTCTGATCTTATAGATAAGTTCGAAAATGTAAATTTGTTTCTAAGATTCATGGGCCTGGTTGGATTGCGAAATTTCAGTTATGTGGTATTATCGGACCTATATGAGATAGGGTGACATGGGATCACCCCCCAGTTATGTGCATGGTAATGTTATACAGCAATTTGATGGTTTTCGGAACAACTCTAGGCTTGTTCGAGGACGAATGTTTGTTTAAGAGTGGGAGGATGTAACAACCCGGTCGGTCTTCTCATGAGTTACCGCTCTGATTCCCCCATTTCTACTTTCTTATGTGTTGTTCAGCTACATTTCATCGTATCGTGTTAGTTGGTTCGGGTTTGGAGTAGTTGTGGAGTGTTATGAGACACTTAGTCTCTTAAGTTGACCATTTAGTTGGAAAAGTCAACCGAAAATTAACTTGTGAGTAAACGATCTCGGAATTTGGCTTTTATTGTTAGAATAGCTCCGTTAGGTGATTTGGGACTTAAGAGCGTGTTCGGGATGTGTTTTAGAGGTTCGTGGTAGATTTAGGCTTGAATTGGCGAAATTGGAACTTTGGCATTTTTCGGTTGGTAGTGGAAATTTTGATATCAAGATCGGAATGGAATTCCGAAAATTGGAGTAGGTCCGTTGTGTCATTTGTGACGTGTGTGAGCATGTGATTTTATCCCTATACGAGAATTACTCCCAAAAAATTCAAAATAAAATAATTTTATTTTGTTTGTAATTGTCGTGGATTTTGTGTTATTTTTCTTGTATTGTTTACATTTGTGTGTGCATGTTTATTTGTTTAAATTAATGAAAATACAAAAATATGTCGCATTTGCATTTAGGATTTAATTCTACAATTAGGAGTAATTAAGTCTGTTTTACAAAAATAAAAAATTACAAAAAATATGTACTTTGCATTTTTTAGCATTAAATGTCAAATTGTGTGATTTTATTTTAATTGGTATTTAATTGTGTGTGATGATTGTTATTAGGAATTAAGAACCTAGATTGATATTCTCAATGTTAGTATCCCAAATCTCAGCAAAGTCGAAATATGTCAATAACCACGGGCGCATTGATGTGACGTGGTTCGAGATGTGTTTTCACGATGTTACAATTCTCGTTAAAAATAATAATAAATAAAAGCGATTAAAATTTAAAATTTGCACATAGGTTCATAATTGTTAAAATCAGATAATTTAAGCCAAGTATAACAGTTGAGCGACCGTACTATAATCACGGAACTCCGGAATGCGTAACACCTTCTCCCGGGTTAACAGAATTCCTTATCTGGATTTCTAGTTCGCGGACTGTAATATAGAGTCAATCTTTTCCTCGATTCGGGATTCAAACAGGTGACTTGGGAAACCATAAATCTCCCAAGTGGCGACTCTGAATCTCTTAATAAACGAACCCCGTTTCGATTGTCCTTTAATTAGAAAAACTCCCTCTATTACACCTTTCCGGGGGTGCAGTAGGTGAAAAAGGAGGTGTGACAACGTGTGTGCAAAATTTCAGGTCATTCGGATGAGGTTTGATAGGTTTTTAGATCGGTTGCGGTATTCGGAAGTTTTAGAATCCTTAAGCTTGAATTCGAGGGTGATTTGGTGTTTTGATGTTGTTTTTAAGTGTTCCGAGGTTGGAATAAGTTTGAATAGTGATAGGTGACTTGTTCGTATTTTTAGATGAGGTCCCGAGGGCCTTGGGATGATTTCGGATGGTAGTCGGAAAGTTTAGAAATTAGAGAATGCTGCTGAAGCAGATGGTTCTGTTATAACCGCACCCGATTAGGGGACTGCAGGTGCGATGATCGCAGGAGCGAGGAAGCAGCCGCAGATGCGGCCACAAGTGAAAAGTCTAGGAGCCGCAGGTGCAGAAGAAGGAACGCACATGTGTGACCGCAGGTGCGGGTAGGGAGTCGCAGATGCAGTTAGGGGAGATTAAGTGAAAATTGCAGAAGCGGTTGGCTGGAGCGTAGATACGGTCCCGTATGTGCGAGAATCCCTGGGCAAAATCTATATAAACCTCACTTCGCGAATTTCAGTCTTGTATCCACCATTTTTGGCAGAGTTGGAGCTTGGGGACTTCGATATCAAGGAGGAATTTAAATGTTTTCAGTGAGTTAAGCTACTTGGACCTTATATCTTATGTTTGTGACAACTATTCCATGGTATAATCATGAAATTAATGGGGTAATTAGGAAAGAAATTGGGAGATTAGGGCTTAAGTTTTGGAGAGCTTTGAGTAGTGATTTGAGGGACCATTTGAGATTTGATTTTGATGTTCTGTATATGTATAGACTCGTGGGAGGATAAGGATTCTATTGATATAATTTTTATCAGAATCCGAGATGTGGGCCCGGGGGTCGAGTTTGACCAATTTTGAATTTTTGATGTAATTTGATTATTTTCATGTGGGCTTTATTTCCTTAGCATATATTGATGTTATAGTTCTGATTTTGGTTAGATTCGGGGCATTTGGAGGCCGAATCGAGAGGAAAGAGTGTCGTGGCCTAGAGTTTGTCTTGGCTTGAGGTAAGTAACGCTTCCAAACTTGGTTCTGAGAGTTCGAAACCCCGAACTATGCTTTCTATGATTACTATTGAGGTGACGCAAATGCCAAGTGACGGGTGTGTGGGCGTGCACCATGAGAATCGTGGCCTGGATCATTCCATGACACTGCTTAGTGACTCTTTCTTGTTGATATCTGTGTTGTAATTTTGTGATTAAGTTAATGAGCTGTAAATCATGCTAATTATCATGTTAAGGCTTCACTTCAATACTGTTGGGACCCAAGAGGTCATTTCTTGTTGTCATATCATTAGCTTCATTGATATTCTATACTTAGTCTTGTTCATGCATATTATATCATGCCTCAGTCCCAATTATTATTATTTTACACATCATATCATTGTTCGGGTTAGTATCATGATATTTTGATCCCGTGTGTGTGAGACTGGAGAGTGATGACTAAGTGAGGCCGAGAGCCTGATATTGAGTGACAATATGGGATCGGGCTGCACGCCGCAGCGAGATATTGAACATGCCTTTGTTGGCTTGTTATAGCGCTTAGGCTCAGAGAATCCCCTACGGAGTCTTTACACCCCTAGCGAGCGCAGTTGATGATATTGAAGGATGGATCTTCCCTGGAGATGGATCTTGTCCGAAGTATTGATACCTGGAGATGGATC
The DNA here is from genome assembly GCA_026770625.1 of Nicotiana glauca. Lineage (NCBI taxonomy): Eukaryota > Viridiplantae > Streptophyta > Magnoliopsida > Solanales > Solanaceae > Nicotiana > Nicotiana glauca. The sequence goes on from MU762730.1 coordinate 254,059, forward strand.
TTCTCCATAGGACCAGAATGGCCTTCATCGGTACTGGATGACTACCGTCAGTGATGTGTATATATTTCGGGATGGATCTTCCCTAGGCCTTGTGAGCCATATACAGCACCGAGTGGTTGTAAGGTTGTTATTGTTATATCTGGAGATGGATCTTCTCCATAGGCTGGAATGGCTTCCTCAGTACTGAGTGACTGTTGTCAGAGACGTATATATTTTGGGATGGATCTTTCCTTGGCCGTATGAGCCATATAAAGTACTGAATGGACGAGCATTTGAGATTGTGGGCACATGATGCACTCAGCATGGTGCATTCCATACAGCATGTGCATTGGCATGTAGGCGTAGCAGAGTTACACTTTCTTACTCTGTATATACTTGCTTTGTTTTACTATTCGAGTTATTTATTTGAAGGCATACCTACGTTTATGTATATTATTTCCATTATCTTTGAGGAGGTTGAGTTCGTCACTATCTATCAGTCCAAAGGTTGGACTTATTACTTACTGAATTGGTATACTCACATTACCCCATGCACCTCATGTGCAGATTCAGGCCCTTTGGATCCAGTGGCGGTGATTGATCGAGGCTTAAGACTTAGGAGATTATTGAGGTATCTGCACGGCATTCGTAGGCCTTGTCTCTCTACCTTACTTTCCAGTTGTATTTTAGTTGTTCCCTTTGACATTACATTAGACTGTGTATTCACCTTAGACGCTCATGCACTCAGTGACACCCCGGTTTTTGGGTTGGATTGTATCTATTCTTGGAATTTCTTATATTTTAAATAATTCTTTAACTGTTAAAAGCTTCCATAAATATTTTCAAACTTTTTATTATCGTATTGATTGTTGAGTTGAGGCTGACCTAGTTTCACGATGGCCACCATCACGACGAGTTGGATTTTAGGGTTGTGACATAATTTCTGCTTCTAGTGATCCTTTAGCATGGGTATATTTTGCAAAACCTACCACCAATATTCTATTAGAATTCCTGAATACACCACCCAGGCCACAGTTCTGGTTGTTGTTATTGAAGCTTGCATCTATATTTAATTTAAACCATCCTCTTGGTGGTTTGTGCCATCTTACTTTGATGGGGATTTTTTGTCGAGGGTTGTGGCTTTTTTCGGTTAGGAGATTAAATTTTATTGCCTTTTGAATAATTTGATCAATGTTAATAGGAGTATCAGTGTTGTTTTGATTATTGTCATTCCTATTTAACTAGATATACCAGGTAACAAAAGAAAAGAATAATTTTCAATTAATAAACTTGTTCTTTGTGGGTAGTCAAAAGCTTTTAACTGAAGAAGCCAATGGTCGCCTTTTGGTTTATAGACGTTTTTTCATCCAAGACTATCCCAAAATTGTTTGGTAGTTTTACAATTAAAGAAAATATGGGTGATGTATTATCTTCCTTGTGTTTGCATGTAGGGCAGTTAGGATCAATATTTATACCAATATTTGCAAGGTATTTTTTTACATGGTATTCTATTGTGAAGACATTGATATAAAAAATAATTTAATCTTATTAGAAAAACTTAGGTTCCAAATCATTTGAAGTCCAATTGGTTATTTGGAGGGGGCTCTATAAGGTTGTAGCAAGTCTTAATTGTAAAAAAACCTTTTGTTGCTAGTGACCATATAGGAATATTACTAGTTAATTCATTTGAACGAAATCTTACTTTAGAAATGATTTGTTTAATGTCATTTAGGATGTCAATGATAAATTATTGAAGTCTCATTTTTTGTCACTGTAGATGTCCTTAAATTTTAGGGAATAATTACTGATCAAGGGGGGGCCTTCCACAACATTTCTAACGCTTCCTAAATTTGGAATCCAATTAGTATGCCATATGTTCATATTAGTATGATAGTGGGGTGATCATGTAATACTTTTTGACCATAATTCTCACCCCTTTTGGATGCTTTTCAAAATGAAAGAGTGTTTGTTTTTAGTAGTACTAGTTCCATAAGAGGTGATGATCAGTCTTGGGATTGTGGTATTGATAAGAATTCTCCGTACTAGGCTAGCTAAGGTGCATATATTTTTAGCATTAGCATTATGGATGCCAAGACTTCTATTGAATGTTGGTTGGCAAATACTTGACCATTTTACTAGGTGAATTTTTTTCTTTTCTGTAGTAGTACCCCATATAAAATTCCTTTGAACTTTATTTATTTTGTTTGGGACCTTTTTAGGAAGTAATGTGTATTGCATGTAGTGGTTTGGTATTGAGTTGATGCATGAGTGGGATAGGGTAGTTCTTCCCGCTATATTAATAAATTTTATTTTTCAGACAGCTAGTTTTGTTCTTATTTATCAATTATGAATTGATAATCTACCGGCATTGGACTTTTGTTTAATATTGAGAATTCTAGGTAGGTACCAAAAATTTTACTCTTTTTAATACCCAGTGTATTTGTAACATCCTTAATCAAGAAAGGTGGACAATTTTTTGAAAATAGGATTTTTGATCTAGCTGTATTAATTCATTGTCATGAAAATTTACAAAAATAGTCCAAATCATTTTTAATAGTGTGGCATGATTTGTTATTAGTCTTAGCCATTAATATAAGGTCATCCGTAAAAAATAAGTAAGAGAAATTTGGGCATTTTCTTCCTATGGTTATTAGATCTCATTTTATGATATCAACTTGATGATTTATATATCTGGATAACATTTCCAAACATATGATGAAGATATAAGGTGATATGGGATCACATTGCCTAATACCTCGGCTTGGCTCGAAGAATTTTGTGGTGGAGCCATTAACTAAAATTGCTATAGAGCTGGTAGATATACAATCTAATAAAATTTTGGAGAAATTAGGAGGGAAATTGAAGTATCTAAGAGTGTGATGTACAAAAGACCATTCTAAACGATCAAAGGCTTTTTCTAGATCAATTTTTAGGATCATGTGGCCTTGTTTGTCTTTCAGTTTCTTTAAATTGGAAATTAATTTTAGAATAATGATTGCATTGTCAGAAGCTCTTCTATTTTTCATGAAGCTGGCTTGAAAGAGAATGATAATTTGTTCTAGGAATGGTTTTAGGCGATTTGCATGGATTTTTGTAATTAATTTATAAATAGTATTGCAAAGGCCAATTGGTAAGTTCTTAATGTTATTAGCATTAGGAATTTTTGGGATAAGACATAGATATGTTCTATTTATATCTCTGGGGATTACCTGATTTTTGAAAATATCATGACGAAGATTCATTACAGAATATCCTATAATTTTTCAGTATTTATGGGGGGGAAAAATGGGTGAAAGCCATCTAGCCATGGGGCTTTGATTAGTTTAAAAGAAAAAATAGCCCTCTTAATTTCAATATCTAGTAAAAGATTGGCTAGTGAAGTTAGCTCTAAATTAGGATGTGTAGAGTGGCTTTTCAGCGGACTATTCCAGTTTGTTAAAGAATGAGAGGTGGTGAAAGCATTAGTAAAGTAATTAAGAACGTGTGACATAATCAACTGGTGTTCATTGATCCAATTTTCTGTACTATCTTTAAAGAAATTAATTTTATTTTTTTTTCTCCTATTAGAAGTTGAAATGTGAAAAAACTTTGTGTGCATCTCCTTTGTCCTAGATCTCATTTTCCAGTAATCCTCCTCTATTCTAAGGATGTCATTATATTCCTTCTTTAAATTATATTCTAATGTTTGAAAGAAACTATTATAGGCATAATTACTGGAATTTTGGTTTCCTTGGAGTCTTGCTAGAATTTTTCTCCTTTTCCCCATTATATCACTAAAGGTTCTGTCCTTCCAAGGCCTAATAACATTCACAAAGTTTTTGCTAGCTCTAAAATAATCTATTCCATACCAATTATTTTTTAACAATTGTTTGGAATTCAGCATATTTACACCAAAAGATTTCTAGTAAAGGTTGTTTATGACCTTATCTATTTTTAGGAATTAGTTCTACTAAGATTGGGTTGTGATCTGAATAAGTCTTAACAAAGTAGATTATAGAGCTTTTAGAAAATAAATCTACCCATTCTTCATTTCTTAGAATTTTATCTAGACCTCCATGATGAAGCCCTTATTTTTTTGTCTTTGAGTGTAAAGGTGTTATGATCATAGCAGTGTGTCTGAGTTTTATTTTGTTTCCTTTTGTTGGTTTGAGATCCCCTAATGCTTAAGAGAAATGAGGTATTGTAGGTGTGAAAGCTAGTCCTGTTTGCTGCTCTCGCGGAGAAGATATGGTTGTTGATGTTTTACCTCACTTTTGAGTTTTTAACACACGTTTCTATCATGCCCATTAATTTTTTCTTTAAGGGTGTATATGGTACGGCAGAAGTTATTTTTCATAAAAAATATTTATCATTCCGAAAAGTATTTTTTGATGTTTGGTTGGTTAGTGAAAATATTTTATAATATATTCCCTCCGGTCCATAATAAGTGACTTTAGCCTTTGACACACCCTTTATGAAAATACTAACTCCTAGACAAAGAAAGGTATTTTGATTAAATTATCCTTAATTAAAATCTGCATATTGTTAACTTGACACATTGAGATATGTACATAAGGAAAAAATTTGGATAAATAAAGTTAATTTCTTCTTGATTATATAAAAGGACATTTATTTTAGACTAAAATAAAAAAAAAACAAAAAGTCATTTATTATAGATCGGCGATAGTATATATTAAAGAGTCATAATAATATAAGTAAATAGGCATTGTTTTGATGAAACTCTTGATTATTAAAGAGCAATCAAGTTTTCCTTTCATCCAAGATAAGCACACATTCTCTAAATAGAATTTGAAAAGGTCAATTAATGTTTTTATTATCAGTAAATGACGTTGATAGAACTCAAGTAGTCATAGAACTCCAAATGCTCCTTCCCTTTCTTTTTCTTAACTATAAAAGTGGGACAATTCTTCAACGCAGACAAGAACAAAATATATTTTCATTAAATATTGTCATGGCAACTGAAAATGATGATCTGATCACACAATTTCCCCCTGGCTACAGATTTGTGCCCACTGATGAGGAATTGGTTAAATATTACCTTGAAAATAAGGTCCATTATCAACCTTTTCCAGCTCTTTTCATTGAAGACATCCATGCTAAGGAATTTTACAACAAATCTCCTGAAGCTCTTGGTAATTATATTCATTCTTTTTTTAAAAAATTATTATTTTTGTCTTTAAACAATGTATTATTGAAATATTGTCTTGTTAGCAAGGCATATATTTGATAGGAGATTAAAGCTTTGCGAGGACGTATATTATTGTCTTCTTCACTCGTTGTAACAAGTAAGGGATTTTAGGTTAATCGAGCTCATTAGCTTTAGCTTAGATCCTTTATATAATATGCATAAATATTAAAATTTCTAACTTAAAAAAGTCATGACATTTTGAACCCATAAAATTCTCATGTATGAAATTTACTTCTATCTTTTTGACATGTCACTCAATATATCCTTCCTTGTTCTTCTTCCTCTTTTTTTCTTCATTATCTTTTCCTCATTCACATCAACTAAACTCGTCGCTCTTCTTCGAAATTCATTACGAAGCTACGTAGATGATGAGCTTGCATACCTTTTATTATACCATCAGACCTCTCTATAACGATATTACTATATAACAATCATTTCCTATAAAAGTTAATTTTTTCTTGAAATCAATTTTTATATATTATGTGATAATATTTGCCTTCTATAACAATACTTCTCTATGTAAAAATAGCATGGGTAAGCTAGTTTTTGGACTGGTTATTCAAACATAGCCAGCATTTGCAAAGTCATTGAAAAATAGCCACTATTTTGATGCAACACGGAAAGTATGGAGATTGGTGCACCTGTGTATGAACTTCCAGCATATTATGCTGGAACTCCAACACGCGGAAAGTTCCTACATAATATACTGGAGATTGGAGCACCTTTGTATAAACTTCAAGCATATTATGTAGGACCGGTATACTATACTGGAACTCCAGTTTAATATATTGTATATTACACTGGAATTTTAGTATACTATACTGGAGTATTTTCCAGATTTTGAACAGTGTTTTCGTTCAGATTTATCTTTATATGAAAAGTGTCTAAATTTCAATTACTTTTGAAATTGTGGCTATTTTGAATGACTACTTATAAATCTGACTATTTTTTAATTTCCTCACTTCTCTATAGCAGCCAAAAAATAAATGAAGTTGTGATAAAGAGGTTTAACTTTAATAAATAAAACAGTTATTAAATTTTGTTATATTTAGTATAACAATTAAACACAACATTTCAAGGAAAGAATGTCACGTCGCGGAAGAAAAGTATTTCAGATCAAAATAAAAAGGTTCACAAACTACATACACAAATAATGTGATTAAAATAGGACAATATAATTAAATTGAGCTTACTATTTAATTTTCAATACCAATTTGTGTATGGAAAATTAAACTTTGTCGTTGACGTTTTAACTTTTTTATTTTTTACAGTGGAAAATATGTGCAGTGCAGGAGAATGGTACTTCTTCATCCATCAAGATGAGTATTTTCGAGGAAAAATTGGAAAATTTCAGATTGTTGGAAATGAAATAGGTTTTTGGCAATGCTTCGGAAAAGAATTTCCAATTTATAATTCAGAAGGAGATGTGGTTGGGTTCAAAGTTAATTTGAAGTATTGTTCTAGATCGGCTAAGAAAAATACTTGGATAATGGAAAAATATCGTCTATGTTTTGAATGTGCCATTGATGATGAAGAGGTAACTAGTACATTAATTTCTTTGCATTTTCTTACTTTTTAGCTCTAACAAATTTCATTCTTCTTTAAACGAAAACTTAAAATTGTTTACATTTTTTAGGATAAATCGAATGATATTTTTTTTTTTTTTTTGGTTTCCCACCCGGTGTCCGGTACCTGCATTGGAGCCGACTATATCCGGATTCGCGCCACGTAGGATCTCATTCGGGGAGAAGCGCCCCCCTACCAAGGACTTTTCCGTACCCAGGGCTCAAACCCGAGACCTATGGTTAAGGGAATAGCACTCTCATCCAGTGCACCACATCCTTTGATAGTGAATGATAAATATTTTTGAATCTTATAGTTTCCACATTGCGGAATTCTTCATATTTCATAAATGATTTTTACCTTCTCCAAATAGAGTCCATATTGTAATTTATCATTTATGGAAAAGTAATTGAAATGGATGTGCGGTGAATAAGATTAGGAATGAAGAATTCGGGAGAAGGTGGGCGTGGCTCCCATGGACGATAAGATGGGGGAAGCGACACATAGATGGTTCGGGCACATGCGAAAGAAGAAGCCTAGATGCCCCGGTTAGGAGGTGTGATGTGAGCGGTTGGCATTGACGGGTACGAGAAGAGGCAAAGGGCAGCCTAATAAGTATTGAGGTGGAATGATCAGGAAGGACATCACGCGACTTCAGATTTTCAAGAATATGATTCTTAATAGGAAGATGTGGAGGCCGAGCATTTGTAGGTTAGAAGGGAGGCAAGCATTTTTTTACTTTTTGTATCGGGGCGGGCTAGGCTGATAATGTTTCGTCTTGGTTTGTTAGTGGTTTAGGCAGGGTTATGGCATTATTACTGGTTATTATTATTGTTTTTCTATCTATTTTTTGTCTCTTACGATGTTGATATTATTTTTCTAGCTTTTGTTGATGTCACCGATCTATTATTTATTTTCTTCTTCTTGAGGTCTTTGGGAAATAACCTTTTTACTCTTTTTGGGTAGGGGTATGGTCTGCGTACACTCTACTTTCTCCATACCCCACTTGTGAGATTTTATTGGGTTGTTATTGTTGTTATTGGTTGAAATGCTATCAAGTATATTGTTGAAAATGATTAATTAGCTTTTGCATATACGTACATTCACAATTAATAAATATTATTGGGAAGCTTATAATTAGAATAATTAGGTGGATTTGTATATGGTTTCTTTGTTAAATTTGAGACAAAGTGACTGTAATATTGCCAAACTAGAATTGAAGATATCTTGGCATTTGTCTCTTTATTGTATTATCAAATTATTTATTTTCTGAAATAACCTCTTTTCTTTTATTTTTTGATACAGATAGAAGAATGGGTTCTTGGAAGAATCATAAGAGGACAAAAGAAAGATTACACCAATTATTACTAGCACTTTTGGTTTTTCAGGACGAGAGATGTGGAAGTCGACATTCTTTATTTTACATCATTCTTTATTGATTATTCATAATAATAATGTAACTAAGCCAAGTTCTTGTTTGTTTTTCTTGTATCAATAACTTGGCTAGAATAGAGATGATACTAAATGATAGTTTTCAATTTTTCCACGAAATGATGTTACCAATAAAATTCATGATTTATTGCAATTACATCTATACATACTTGTTTCTATTTTATTTTTTTTCACATAGATACAACTCACACACCTGACTTGTAACATAATAGCATAGATATCACTTTGCAAATCTACAGCCCAAAAATAATAGGCTAATTCCTGAAAGACAGCTTATTTCACACAATCAACTATGGTTATTGATTCCTCTTTATACAACCAGTTGTTTTCATACACTATTATATGCAATTGCTAAAGCAATCCAACAGGATAAAAAAAAATAAAAACTTGGTAAATGAATTGTAGAATCTCTCCAACGCGTACAAATCTTTTTTATACATCATATACACGAAAAAGAAGAAGAGAAGGAAGTGTCAAACTTCCGTAGAGGCCTCTTACACACTAACAATGTATATACATCCTTATAAACTGAAAAAAAATATATAATTATACACAATTATACAATACTGTATAACTTGTATAAACATATATAATAGTGTATAAGAGGTGTTTGTATATTCATATACACAACTATACAATATTATACAGTATTTATATAAACCGCTACATAGTTATGATTTTTATCTAAGCATCGAATTGTAGTAGAAGGTATTGAATGATTCAACTCGTCTATAGGTTAGCAATTTTACGCCAACGATTCGAAATTCAACGCACAGATACGATACACCCAATTTCAGATTCGAGTAGACAACACACATATCACAGGAATCAATAACTTGCAATGAGCCAAGAAGGTCAACAAGCTTAAGAACAAGCAAGTCTGGAGCTTTCTGCTTCATCGTGTTGAAGATTGATTTAGCTTCCGATCTTTTCTCCTCGGAGCTCGACCAGACATTAGAAATAAAGGTTTCGAACTGCAAAGAGTCATACCCAATTTCAAAAATCTTCAATATTCTTCTTCTTGCCACCATGGACGACGGAGTAGGAGCTCGAGCCTTCTTCGAGCCATTGATGGCAGAACTGCGCGGGGGGTAGGGGAGGGGGAATAGCGGGGCTAGGTTAATTAAGAGGGGATGAGGGATCTATATGGGTTGGAAAGAAAGAAGCGAGAGGTGGCAAGAGAGGCTGGGAATGAAGAAAGAAGAAAATAATAAAAATCCTAAAAGTGTGTCTTTAATAATGGGCTAAAGGCTGAAAATTTTCTTTCAAGTTATATACAACATGGGCTAAATAGGGTAAGAGCTTCAAATCTGGACCATTTTCGGTTGGGCTGTTAGGCCAAGTGACAAGGGTCGTAATTCTTTCTTTCTTCTTTTTTCCTTTTCTTTCTCCTTTTAGTTTTTTCTTTATGGGTTTTAACCACATTACATTACAGTCATTAGGGGTGTACATGGACCGAGTTGGTTCGGTTTTTAATACATGAGAGGATCCCAAATATTTCTACATTTTCTAAAGAAAAATCACTATAAAGTCTTAAAAATATAAATAAAATTTACGGAAAAGGCCTAAAAATGCCACTCAACTTTCAGAAATGGTCTATCCATGTCATCCGTTAAAAACATGCTCATTTCATGCCACTGTCATTAAAGAAATGGCCCATCCATGCCATTATTGACCAACGGCAGTGTCATGGATGGGCCAAATAAAAATTAAGCTGTTAGTCAATAATGGCATGGATGAGCCATTTCTTTAACTGTAGTGGCATGGAAATATGAATTTTCTAACGGATGGCATGGATAAACCATTTCTGAAAGTTGAATGGCATTTTTAGGCCTTTTCCGTAAAATTTATATATTTATATGACGGTTTGGTTCGGATTTTTTTACTCAATACCAAACCAAGTCAAACCAAACCTAATCGGGTTTTTTAATCGATTTGGTTTGATTTTTCGGTTTGGTGCGATTTTCCGGTTCGATTTGAACACCCCTAACAGCCATATGCCAATAACTTGAGTAAATGTTAAATTGTTATTTTACAAGACAACATTACAACTTAATTTTCCACACCGATGTGAGTAAGTTTTTACCATTTAGTAAAAGTACTCCATAAATGATTCAGCCTGACATGTTATTCATGATCAATTGATATATGCAAAGATGACTCTTCTTGAATGTAGTTTCTTAAATATCTTTTCTTGTAGTTTATTCCTAGAATTTCTCATACATTTACTTCATTGTGAGGATTTAATATATCATAAAATTTATTAGTTTTATTTTGGCTGTCAACCCTACTGTAACCATCCTTTATACGAGTTTGGAATCAAGTTCATACCGAAGAAGTTAGTGACTCTAACTTATCCGTGATTGAGGCATTGTAGCAGTAATTGTTGTTTTGCTTAATATATTTTGCTTCCTATTCTCTTAGGCTAAATAAACTTGTTCTTCCTCAAGTTGTATAGTCCAATAAAAACAAGCAAAGATAAATTCATTATTCGTATATTTTGAGTATATGTTGTGTATGATGTCATTTAAGGTAATTTGTGTATGGCTTGAATCACCGTATGAGCCAAGAGACGGACTCTATTTCTCAAGAATTAGTTCCTACAATCACTAATGAAGATCCTAGTTTAACAAAAGTCATTATCTAATTTTGATGCAAAAGAGAAACGTTAAAGATTTATGTAAAGTAAACGAAATTATAATGCAGTAATTAAAATGAAAAGCGATTAAGGAACTTAAAACGCTAATAAATTGAATGTGAATGTTGTATCTCTCTACTATCACAATATATACCATAGTTGGATATCAAACTAGTCATTAGCTGACTTAGACGTTTTTGGTCATGTTACCCTTAACCTCTATGGCATATTAGCATGATTTGGTATAAACATCATGTGTAGATAAGTATTTTCCGACTATCATTGTAACGAGAAGTTAAGAAAGTAGTATTGATTTGAAGAGTTTGTAGCTAACTCTTCTTCTGTTCGCTATAGTAAATACAACAATATCCTCTTGCCATGGTGATTTGGACTTAAACAACCCCTTGCCTGTGCTTAGTTGGACTTCTAAATCACCTTTGAGTGTGCTTTTCGCTCAAATAATCATTTAAGCTCTTACATGTCAATATGTAATTTTATACCATTCGCGTACACAGGCCAGAATTTAAACTTTACGTGTTTTGATAAAATTTAAGTTACTAGGTTTAATAGATTTGTATCGGGTCTGGCCAAATTCGTAGCGTCTACTGTGCATTCGCCCCTAGGATAAACAACTTAACTCTTTACAGAACGTTGAATACATTTAATTGTCTTCTAAGTTATTCAATTTAATTTGCATATGTTTATCAGCTTCAAATATTCTCATTATCATAAAAACAACAGTACAAATCCCTAAGGCCCTAGAGCATCATACTCGAGTTCAACATTCCTAATATCCTCAAAAACAAGGGCAAGTGCCTTAATACAATTTCAATCAAGTTTTCTTGCCTGACCGAGGCCCAACACCCATGTAGTTTGTCACGAGACCCATAATTCCAAACCTGAATCGAGAAAAGAACAAATAACGTGATTAGAAATTAATGAAGAGAATAATTGAAACAAATAACAGAAGAATCATTTTGCAATAGCACCTTTAGGCTATTAGATACTTGTCATTATCAATTCAATTGACCATGTTACTATTTACACCACTCTTCTTTAACTATATTTTATGTCACGACTATTCTAAATCAAGTGTCAATGGTATTTTTCAGGCAGTAGCAATATCTATGATTTTATTTCAGAACATATATTAATCAATGTCCGATATTATAAACCTCCACCCTCCACCCTCCACCCTCCCACCCCCCGGAAATTAGCCATAAAAACTACATCATGTCAATTTTGGACAGGAGTAACATGATTGTGACAGTGATTCTAGAACAAAAAAAAAACGAAAGCCAGCAACCGCCATGTCAATTTATTTATTTGATTTTGGTACAGCCAACAATAACTGATAATCAAAACTTCAGATAGGGTAATTACTCGGATGGCTAGGCCTAATGAAAGGCTTAACAGATGTTTACCATTTCATGCATCCAAAATGTTGTAATACTATTGTAGCCATTTAAGAACTTTCTGACTTCTGTTCTGGCAGCACAAAATCGATTTGTCCGTTAACATCCTAAGGGCAGAAGGAGTAGGACAGATAATGCATTTTAATGAAGTAGGGTAATGGTTACTTTCTGCATTAACTTGGATATCGAAAAGGCAAGGGACCAAAAATTAAAAAGAAATTCCCGTGCTTTCTGTTTCTAGCGAGTAAGAACTATAGAAGTTGCACTATTTTGAAGAAAAGTTGCAACCACCTATGTAGGCAGCAGAGCAGATATCTCATAAAATAAAGAACTTCCTCTTATTTTTTTGAGAAAGATAATACTTCCTCTTATTAGATTCTTTTTTATTTGTTTTTATATAAAGAAAAAATGCTTCACTTTTTCTTTTACTTCACTGCTTTGAGGCAAAACGTTGTCTTATAACCCACGAGTACGTTAACTAGTTGGTCCAGCATCAAAAGAAGAAAATGACGATGATGACGACAATAACACCCCCATCCTAAAGTAGTTGGTCGGTTGTATGAATCCTCACTATCCATTACAATCCATTTGGACCAGTTTCATTCAGATACTCAATAATTTGTATTTGAAAACGTATTAGGGGTTCTTTGACACTAGAGGTTCTCTAATTTTTTTCTAATCTGCAAATAAACTAAAAGAACTTCCAGTAAACACCAGACCTAATAAAAGTGTACCAACATGGCTAAGCCTTAGTCCCAACTGCTAGGTATCACCTCCTGTGCTGCATCTTGATGTAACACCCCTACTCCAAGCATGCCTTAGATATTATTAAATTAACATATTAAAGCTTTAAGAAAAGAATTCAAATAATGTGAAGATGATCTCTTTTTATAACCGCAATGTCAATGATATTTATTCTCTTTCTAGCTGGGAAATTCATATAACATTCCCATCGAAATGACGGCGTGACGCTCTCTTGAGATTAGACATATTAGGAATAAGGAATGATAAATATATATATATGTACTTTGGTATTTCACTTTACCAAGCACCACGAGCAAGTGGGATAAATTAATCATAGAAATAACAAATATAATACTAGTAATAATAAGATACTAAGTACCATAGCAATATTCATAAATGATATTAAGTTGTTAATCTATTAAATAATGAAATGGGTTCGACTAGAATATTAAAATAGTTACTAGTTAATAGCTAGAGACCTAAATATTAAAATACATATTAACTAAACAATGACCAGATTGTAAAAGCTTAGCTAATCTACTTAATGGCTAAGTAATAAATAGATCTTACAAACCGTATCATTTAACCAACTAGCAGGCCGTTTGTTAGGAACACCTTAATCGCCAATAAGGCTCTATATAATACCTTCGTGTGAATATGAGCATAAACCATTTTCACAACTTCTTTTGCTTCTGCTTGTAAGTTGTTATACTAGGTTTAGTGGTCGAACATATGTATGAGGAGAATGGACACGGTTTAGTTGGGTTAGAGTAAATGGTGAGCTTCACTGAACAAGCTCTATTTTGTTTATATGCGAACCCATGATTTATCCGAAACTAGAGCAGGTGGTCTTGGACTCTTTAACCGTTTGCCAAGGAGCAAGAATTTATCCCATAGTTGGAGCACTTGAAGTTGATTTGCAAGCCCTCAAAACAAATCAACCACAGTAGTTAGATATTGAAAAAAAAAATATTGCACCAAAATCTTTAAGCTTGGAATTATAAGGAAGCTTTGTCGTACTTAGAAAAGGATGGTTCTAAAGTAGGTGTCAAGCTGAGAAAAGGGGGAGAATTTTTTAATTCAAGAAAAGAAAGGTGACGACCTAACCTTTTAAGAGTGTATCCCTCAAAAGAGGCATATTCTTATTGTTAATTACATAACTGATTCTTATAAAGATTGTACGTGGAGACGGGTCTAAAGATTGTACGTGGAGATGGGTGTAAGTATCACCATATTATAAAGCTGAAAGATGATTATTCGTTGAATGAAGGTCATGATCACAATTTATGTTCATGATTTATGGACGAGAGAAATGGAATTTAAATGTTAATATGTTCACTTATGAAGGTTATGCTCAAATTTTTAATTGGTGACGTGAAAAAAGAAAGGAATATTTTGAGAGGGGCTGTAATTAGATGATTGAGTGGGTATACACCCCATGATGTTTGGTGTTACCCAGAACACACATATAGGTGTGAAAGTAAATGCATGTTTGACCAGATCTTTAGACTCGACAAAAGTCCTGCATTCCCTACTGTACATAAGGTGGACGGACCATCTACTGGAATGATTGGTAGGCTACCTAGCCACTGCGTGGATGGTGGCCTCCATGTTGCGCACACGCATTGTCAGTGTCCAGATGGAACCTCCATAGAACTAAGAAACATTTTTGTTTATGGCCTACGAGCAACATGCGATTTCAAAAATAACTTCTAAATAATTTATCATGTATTTATAAGTATTTTTGAAATTTTATTGATTTACATGAGAAATATGATTTTGATATTAAAGTGCATGTATGTTTAAAATACTTGGCCAACTTTTTAGACGGAGGTCAAGGAGACTTACTGGGATTTTATATACTCACCCCACTTGGCTTCGTGCTATAGGTTTGATATTGAACGAAGTCCAGTTCGCGAGTTGAGCACCACTACATAGTGGTGAGTCCCACGTTTGATCAGTGTTGGCTTTGTTCATTTTTATTTTTACTAATCATTTATCGAGCCACATCCACTTATATTTTGTAGCAGGTTCTGAAGAAGTTCCATGATTGGGTAGAGGAGTAAATAAAGTATGTTTGTATCTTAATTAGACGACACACGATGACAAATTCGCTTAGAACCCCAACATATGCTTTATGTGCACCAAGACAACAAGTTTAAGGGTTCACTTGGCAAGCCCAAGCTAGTTGGGCGATGAATTGACAATTGCCCCTAGTTTAGGTCGTGACAGAAGTTATTATTCATCCGCATTTGAACACCAGAGTTCAATCTAATCTCACTTTAACTACACTTCTTATGGAAGCTGAACTTACATTGCATATATTTCATCTTAATTCTACATACCCTAAACCTTTTCACTACTCACTACAGTTCTTCCTTTTTAACTCGAGAAATTTACTGTTTTAGGTCAAAACTCAATGTATAATGGGTCTATCCCTTGCATTTCTAAATTCAAACTCCATGAAGTGTGCATACCAAACACCCTGTTGTGTACTATATTTGCCTTAGAACCAAAGCCCAGGGAGCTATTTTCTAGAGCACCTCCCGATTTCAAGCTTTTGGTTCTCACTCACTAAATTCCTGACGTAACATTATTATGCAAATAGCAGCACAAGTTTGGACCATTTCTTTTTTAGATTGTCATCCTTGCACAGAGACCACATGAAACTTCTATATTAAGCAAGATCCCTAACTAAGGCCACACAAAATTGTCTACACATACTCTATAGTATTTTATGACGATAACTTGGCCTTTAACTTTATTTTTGTTTAAATATCCTCGAAAAATTACATTGAAGGAAGAAGATTCCTTCTTATTTGGTATGACGTTATCATAAAAGATGATGTCAAGAAAAGGAGGACCTTATTCTCCTTATCAAACAAAAATTCCTTCTTATCTTGACATCATGATCCATGATAACGTCATACCAAATTAAATCCTTGATTTAGAGTTTTTCCCTTCTTTTCATGTGTTGATATATACCCTGCAAATAAATGTATTTTTGGAGAACACCCTTCCAATGCCATTCAATGAAAATAAATTCCAAAGTTTCATATCTTGAATATAGGGCCAACATCCATAAGATCATACAATCCCCACCCACGACTAGCATTTTATATAAGAACATAAGCTTAGAGTCCATTTTCTTCACAGATTGAGCTAAAAATTTTATGAAAACAAACCCTAATACAAATGAAAGAGAACTCATGAAATAATGAGACTTTGCAACCAAAGTTACATCAAGATGGAGTACCAAAAATCATGCACAACAATAATCAAACGAGATATGATTAAAAGCAGCAAATGCCGATTGAAGGTCAAACTTATGAAGAAATGTCGATTTGTTATCAGAAACACACACTTAAGCAAGTCTAAACAATTCTTACACGACGTGTCTAAGTTTCTCGTGAAAAATCTATAAGTACTTACATCATTGCCATGGAGATCTGCTTAAGATCGGTCTCAAAGTTCCTCATGTTAGCAAGTGACTGAGCGCTGAATATTATCGCAAGCCAGGAGCAAATCTTATACTGTTTAAAACAAATCATCATATATTAAACTATGTCAATTAATATAACATCAGATGAAATCGTAACAAATTTGAAAATATGCAAATTTAAAAGGGGAATGACTCACTCTGAACATGGCACCAAAAACGCCAAACACCACGGCTATAAAACCGGAATAATCTATAGGAAGATCTTGTGGAGCTACCGCTGTAGGCTTGTACGGCTTTGCCGTTGACGGTTGCCTTGGATCGTTCGCCGGTGACGACATGCTTTATCTCTCTCCTTCTGCGTTTTCGGTGCTCTGTGTTTTCGATTTGGATTTAATCAGTCCAAATCTGGGAAACTAAAGGGTAGTTATCAATTGACCCCTTTATATTTGGAAGAATTGCACCTGGCCCCAAAACTCTTGGAAACTCTCCTATTCTGCAATCGATGAACGTTAAAGACATTTTTGCCCTGATCTTTTTTCCTTTTTATGAATATTATTTTTCAATAACTTGGATGTAAATTATTGACAAATTTCCAACGGTAAAAGTACGATAGAACCTAAAGAGTAAATTGATTGACGATCCTAGAAGCTCTTAATAGCTTGTTTGGATGGTTGTTACCTATTGTATGTATCGTATTGTTACTTTAAATATAATATTTGTTTTGATTGTTACTTAAATTTTATTGTATCGTATCATTAAATCCGTCGTTACGTAACGATGAAATGTGTCACTTTATGTAACGACCGATTTGGTGTGATCGCGTCGTTTCCTTGTGTTTTTCTCTCAATCTCACCCTTCATTATTATTAAATAATTTTATTTTATCATTTACCCTACCTTTTTATATACCGTACCATAATTTTTCTTTATAATATTGCAAGTTTATTCATCATATCACAGGTGCGTGATACCATGAAACGACGCCAAAAACGACACAATCCATCAAAATATTGTATTCATCAAACGTATAATACAATACAATACGATACTATACATTAAAAAAGATACGTAACAACCTGTAAAGAACGAAGTGGAAACTAACCAATCAGATGTGGAGAAGAACGAAGCCAACCACACAATTTGTTTATCTCCCAATTTCTTGATTTTAGCAAGAAAGACCGTGAGCTGAGGATAGAGGAGTCCACAAACGGTGGTTTTTTTTTTAGAGGCTCCTAGTGTTTTAATAGGAGGGAGCGAGAGCGGAACACATGGATATCAGAAAGTCCCAAGCAGACGTGTTAATTAAACAGGCTGGTCAAGTGCCGCTTCTAATATAAGAGAAAATATAATGGTTACCTCTTCAAATGTCTTTTAAATGTAGCTTAGTTTTTGGATACCAGTTAATCTAATTTAGTGCTGAACATTCCAATTGCCTTTCTTTGGTTTTTTTTCTGTTATTAAATAAATGTTAGTTGTTTCAAGGTTACTTTTACTATAATTTTATCACAATTTGATTTTGCAGATATGCACAATATTTCCCTAAAAACCTATTTTTCAATTTGATGGCATTTATACATCCAGATGAAGGCTAGAACTATTTAGCATAAATATCGTAGACCAAATTGGAACAAGGAGATAGAAATGATGTCAAGTGTCCATCCTTAGGCACAGCTGAGCTGATGTTCAAGCTTTTAAGATCACGACTAATATTTTCCGGAAAAATGACTTAGAACCCGTTTGGATGAGCTTATTTTAAGTAACTTTTAGCTAAAAAAAATAAGTGCTTAAAAACACTTTATTACTTTATCCAAACATTACAAAATGGCTTTAAAACTATTTTGGCTTAAAGCACTTAAAATAAGTCAATCCAAACGGGGTCTTATTCTCTGAAAATAGTTTGCGTTACTTGGTTAGAGAGCGAAAAACAATTATCTCCATACCAAACATCTTTCATCTCAATTCTAAGTAAACATGTCAATATGATTTGGGTCTAGAGCAGTCAAAGAAGATCAACTTACAGTGTTATTCCTATCCAGGCAATTGAAGAGGCAATTAACTTGGGGGTGGGGGAGAAGGGTAGTGATTGCTGATTACTGTATTTGCTTGTTGAAGCAACTATCGGACAAGGGCAAACCAGACAAGATGATGCTATCTACATGATTATATAAGCTTTTGACAAAATAACGCACTTCCAAATCTGTGAATTGAAAGCAAATATACAGAGGCTAGCAGTTCTATAATTCCTGTTTTTTAGCAGAAAAAGGTAGGCTGCTTCTTTCCAAGGGGCAGAAAAATCCATTCCCATTTCTCGGTTTTTGCTTGGTGCAGGGATGTACTACAACTAGTCGGCAGGAAATCATTACAACTGGGTAAAAGAAAGAGATACAAAGGCACAACAGGAGTATAGTGAGATACGTCATCTATGATTAAGTTTTATCTTGGATTTCAAATTGTCAATCTTACAAGTCGGATAATTGCTTCACCAAGCAGAATATGAGATGTAACTCCTATATCAGAAGATGGGGTATTTAACTCGCAAGCTAACATCTTTCTACATTTACACTTTTAACATCACATCAATAACAGGAAGCCAAGATTGAGCCAAATCCCAAGTTGTTGCAACTCACAAGGTCTGTACAAGAGAGCAATTATAACGAAGCTGTACTAAGAATATCCTTTTCACGAGACAGATGATTAAATTCTCAAGACAGCTCCCAGCTAAAAATTCTAGTAAATCTCCAAATGATTCGGAGTTCAGGAAAAGCCCGGGCATGATATTTACCGCAAGATGTCTGAATTACCCCAGACCTGACTAAAGCAATTATGATTACCTTCACAAATTCGTGAGAGAAAGTGTAACACATATAACACTGATGACTAACTATATACAGACATCTCCTAATATATTTTCTCTACTGAAGGCAAAAAATGAAGCCCCCATGTCCTTTCTCTCCCTCCCTACAAATTTGAAGAGATGTACACAAAATGAATCATATTTCTTGATAAGACATTAGTGGCCAACATGTAAAAGATTGGACAGCCTACATTACATTTGAGGTGACAATTCAGTGCCCATCAATTTCTATTGTTGCTAGTGCCAGTGCATATTTAGCGCCATAACTTCTTAGAGAAGTAGAGCTAGTAGATTTACCACCAGAACATGGGGAAAAGCAACTCATTTATGATCATAATGAAAGACACTGTACCATACTAGGAAGATTTTTTGGCATTGGAAGTGCAGTGACATATCTCTGTGCCAAAGGTTTATGGCTGTGTGCATCTAATGAAGATGAGGCCTCAACACCATCAGATTGCACCCGACCATGGAACTTCGCAAAGCGATAGATGACAGAGAACTTCTCAATATCCTGGCCTTCCACTATCACGTCTAATATCGATGCTCTCTTGTCCAGTCTGCATCACAGAAGAACGAATAAAAGAGATTATTATGTGGAATTACCTTGTATATTGCCAGGTACAAACTGATTTAGTAAAGAAGATAGATTCTAAACACAACTGTAACACGTAAGAAATGAAACGGACGCCGAGGAATTAACAGAAAACCATTATGGAGAAGCTGTTAAAAGACTATAACAGTGTTGAATTTTTCTGAAATAAATCAATTACTACTTGCTTTTCTTTGGATCATTTACTCGGCTTAGCACTTCTATCCTTGTATTTTCAGTCGGAATGGTGATTAAAGACCTTTAGCATCAAATATTCCAAAATGTGCTAACAGAAGCAAAAAGACCATATAAGAATCCAAACAATGCCCCCGAGTTACCCAATAAAACCACATTTGGTTGATCACAGAACTGAAGTCTGCAGTTCCATGACTAAAATTTAGCATTAAATGTAGTTTCTCTGCAACTTGGCAGGCTACATTCTAAAATACTCATAGTACTAGGACAGGAGTCCTACGAAAATGAGACATTTCTTTGCAGAAGATATGTAGCTCAAGATAATAATCCAGAAAGAGAAGAGAACAAACATGCTGGAATAACCCAAAGCAACCAAAGATCTGATAATCTTTTGAGATGGAACCAGTGTTGTCAAAGGCGCGCTTAAAGCGCGCTTAAGCCCTGAAGCGAGGCTCAAAACAGGTGGAGCGCTTCGCCTCGCTTTGTGGGCGCTTTAGCATCGCATCAAGGCTCTTAGGCATACTTTTATTTGCCAATGAGTGTAATCCTGAAAAGGCATCATTAAACAATTGATATTTCACTTAATCGTAATTTTTTTTTAAATTTCTTTCACCGTATATTTGTCATTCATGCTTATAATTATTAGTCTTAGACTACATATACATATTTTTACTTTTTCTCCAGTTGCGCCTTTTTTCATTAAAGCCCACGCTTTATTTGCGCTTTGCGCTTAAAGCTCCAACAGACCTTAGAGCTTTTTTGCGCTTTTCGCCTTTGATAACACTGGATGGAACCAAAGATCTGATAATCTTGTATAACGCAGAAAAGTCATTGTATTAGAAAACCTGAACCTATCTTTTCCAATATTGATATTATAGCACAAAAATTAACCTATTCAACTACCACAAGGCAAGGCATCTCTATTTTTATCGAACTTTTTTTTTGTTTTGATTTTTTTTTTGGAGGGGGGTCCACCAAGTTTCCTTTCCTTCCCCTCCCACCAGCCCCCAAAGATAAAATGACAAGAGGTCTAGTGTACAATTCTACAAACTCGTATATTTTAATGGTGTAAGCCAATCATGAAGCATTACTTCGAAAAGTCAGCTTCCAGTATCCTTGCTCTTGCCGTGAACTCTTCCACAGCTCTGGCAAACGTATGGTTATCATTTCTCTCCGGTGTTCTGGCCTTGTCATGAAGCCTATGAAAATACATAAAACATGCTATTAGGGCACAGACAGACAAAGTTGTACACCTGATTGAAATATCTCATGCAACAACTAGCAAACTTACGGTGCTTTGCAAAAATGAGGTGCATTGGAATCCCCATTTGAGCAAGGGACAACACTGCATGCATCCCCCAATGCCAATCTAGAAACGGAGTAAGCCACACTCTCATACTCTGAGTTAGCATCTGAAAAAAGAAATGCAGCTGATGGAGCGCGAAATAATTGCTGCATAAGCTGAGTGGTCAAAATAAGCCTTCTTTTAACTTTACGCCTCGGAGGCCCATGTTCAGTGAAGTCAATGTCTTCTTCAACCTGTTATTAAAAGAACATGGGCATTCAGAACTGACGAAGCAAGCAAATTTTTAAAAAGTGGATTACAATAGGCAAATCAAGATACCTTTTCAACAAGCCTATTAGTTGATTTGGCCCACTCTATTTCTGCCAAGCTGCAGATAGACAAGTTAACAAATATCATCAAACCTGAAGCTGGAACTAAGACGATCCAAATGAAAACAAATTGGAATAGCAGAAAGCATTGAGAAAGCAGCGAAGCGGCATGCAAGCAAAGGAGTTTAATAAAAGTTGTGCAAAATATGAACCTGATTGTCTGATTGCTCTGTGAATCCAGTAAAACTTCTTTGTTCCAAGGAATAAGTTCAGATGTAACACGTTTCCGCTTCTTGGGTTTCAACAATTGGTTATGCTGACCAACATTCAGTGGCAACGTCTGTGGAGAAGAAAAATCTTCAATGGCAGCAGAGCTAGCAGCTGAACTTGGCCCAAGATTACCAATCAGACTTCTATCAGCATCTGCAGGTATTACTTTCTGCGTAGAATTAAGTGTCTGCAAACCATTGGAAGACTTTCCAAGGGTGAAAGGTTGATCAGTTGCCTTCATGGAGGCAGCTCTGTGTGCTTCATACATCTGTAACATCTGCGCACTTTTGAAGGTTCCATACTGATTAAACCAGGACGATGCCATCTGAGGACTAATCTGAGTATGCTCAGGCTTAAATGGATTTGTACTATTGTTGTGAGATCTGCTCTGAGCATCATCCTGACGATATGCAAGTATATCCTGAGGAGGCATCTTTCCTCCTTGTTGTGATGATAAGCTTCTTTGTAATTCCTGCTCAGAGAAGCTTAAAATTCTAGATTCAGTGGAAGGAATTTGCTGAAGACCTGTATTGCTTTCTGATAGCCTCATTCTTTTCAAGGCCCTATCACTTGGATCAGTCTCCACATTTTTCATGGCCTGCATTTGGTTTAGTAAGGAATAATTTTGATGAGGGAAGTTATTTGGTTTCAGAGATCGACCAAAAGCTTCAATATCTCTCTGCATCGATGCAGAATTTGCAGAGGATCCTTCTGAGAGATTCTTGACAACAGGTTCTCTATCTTGTGAATCATTCATCTGAACTGGTTCAATGTTTTGAAATGGTACTTGTCGAGAAGGGCTTTCCTTCACTCGCTGTTCTTCCCCTTCAACAGAGCCCAAAATATTCACTGTGCTTGTATCAAGCTCAGATGTGAACTTCCGTTCATTATTTGCATCTTGATCACCTTGCCTCTCAGCAGCAGACAATGATGACTCCATAATACTCAATTGATGTGACTGGTGAATTTGAGAAGACTCCTTGCTGGATTGAGCACCAAAAAGGGGCCGCCGTGGTGGAAAATTTGTCCACATATTAGCGAACATTTTTGAAGATGCACCCTGTTGAGCGATGCCAGACATTGAGTAAGGCTGAGAAACTGACCCTGGCTCCTTAGATGAAACTTGATTTGCAAAGAGCCTTTCATGGGGATCATTGGCGTTACTTAACTGAGATATACCTGCAGAGATAGTAGGTTTATCCTGTTTAACATCATCAGCCCCTTCGGGCACAGAAGGCTGTATAGATTGACCACTTACAGGTCCTCTGATAGACTCGCCTTTCTCAGCAGAAAGGGGACCATGTTTATTGAAAGATACATTTATAGACTGATTTGTTGAGAGTTGCCCAGTAGCTCGAAGCATAGGTGGATTTTGATATGGGCTTCTCAGGTAAGGAAAACCAGAACTAGAATCAAATGCTGAAGAAAAATTTCCAGGCATCGTGTACAAAGAAGTTTCATTATATGTACTCCCTGGAACCCCAGATCTGTTATTCTTCAACTCTTCCAGAGAGCGTTCAGCAGGAGGCAAGGATTGACCCAGATGAGGAGGGCGCATCCGCCCCCGACTCTTCTCTCTGATCTCCTCCGCAGCTAGAGAGTGTGAAGTGCTACCTGCTTGGATACTCTGAGATGACAAAGAATGGTTTTGAACTGATGCCCGTTGAGATGGAGGGCCAAGTTGTAGACTAAAGCCTTGAGAGGCAGAAGATTGACTTTGCTGGAGATGACCGACAGACCCATCAGAATTTTCTGCTTCAGGCATCTCAGATGATACTTGCTGTTCAGAATTACTGCACTGACTCATAGAACCACGCACACTTGATTGGTCTACCTTCTGAAGAAGCTGGAGCATGTTTGGACTGCAACCAGAAAAACAATCAAACAATAGAACACAAACTGCACTGGAACAGTTTTTACAGCAGAACATGGCAGTCAACAAGGCCACTAAGAAATATGTGGAATAATGAGCAGAAGAACTTCTAACTCTTCTATGATCTTTAGAGATTTACCTAAGAGCATGATTAAGTAAATAGTTAAGAGTATCAGGAAATTAACTACCTAGTTTGTGCAGCTGTATTTGGTGAATATAAATCTGATCTATTGAAGCGCCCAAGCATAGTAGATCCACCACTCTGGAAGCTGCTTCGCGAATGCACCTCACTAAAGCCTTTGCCATCTCTCAGACCATTAGACGGTTGCCCCTGTACATTAAGGAACATTATCTTTCATTTAATGACCAAAGATAATGTAAGATTTAAAAAATGTATTATGTGAAGCACATATATCACCTCTTCCACTTCTGTCTGACTCTTGGGAACCTGACCAAATACTTCCAACTGGCCATGATTGGCATTGTGCTGCAGCATAGACTGAGAATGACTAGGCTGTTTCCTGTCATAAGCAGGATCGAAATCCTCATCCATGTTTCCCATGGGATGATACTGAAACTTGCGAACCCAAGAATTTTTCTGGCCAACCTGATCAGACGACTTCTGCTTAGTAGGAAGACACCTTGAATCACTCGGATCTGACAAGATATTTTCCCTCATCGCAGCAGAAGGAGGAGGGAATAAGTTAGAGCGGTAGCTGTCATTCGAGTTCTTATCACTGTTCTGCATCCCATGCATTTTGACTTCTATGTCACTAATACCCCTCGAAGAGTGCAAGACCTGATTGTCTTTGGTAACATGACGCTGTAAAGCTCCCGAGGCATTGCTTACTGTAGACTTGACAAAGGAATCATTGTTCTTCCAATAATCAGAATGATAATTATTTTGCAGTTGACTGGTTTCTTCGCCACCCCTCATGGTACTTGACTTGGGTGCAGAGCTAGAATTATGCAAGTTAAAGACCTCCGAATTCACTTGGTGATTAGCGATAGATGATCCTGCATGCTCCATATCAACTGCAGAATTATGGCCAGAGTTAGAGTTCCATGTCACACCACCTTGAACTACTTCAGCTTGGATGAATTTCTTCCTATTGTCATCCTGGGCACGACTTGATGAATTCTCACTCGAAACTCTTAAAGCTGCATCTCCAGAGGGCACTGCTGATCCTACATCACTCCAACCAGCTGATTTGTAGCATAGTTGTCTAGCTCCACCAATCTCCGGTGTCAAAGAACCAGAAATCTTTCTCGCATTTATTTCGCTGTCAATAGGATGTGAAGCACTCCCAAACATCATCTGGCTTACTTCAACAACTGAATTCTGCCGAGGACCAAAATTTGACAACTTGCTTCCTTCCTCCGATGACTGGACAAGTCTTTGAGAAGAGCTGGCATGCAAACTCTGGCCTGGCTCATATGGGAGCCTGTGGCCTTGGACATCGGAATAGTTCATATTGGTGCTATCAGAGGGCTGAACAGAAACAGAATTCAAGGATGAGTTTGGGGGCAACTTTCCCTCAGGAGCAGATGTTTTATGTCTCCCACTGTTATACATCAAATTCTGAGTTTCTGAAGGAATTTCTGTACTGTGAAAATTTAAACCACTCCATTCCTCCTGTACCCCAAGGTCACTGCTAGAAGTTTCTGCAACAGCAGAATGCATAAGTGCACTCCAAGTACCATTCAATAATCCTGCACCATCAAATGAATTACCATCTTCCCCATTCATATCAGGGCTCTTGCCAAAGGCTGCCCATATATTATCCTCTGAACCAAACAATATTCTTTCTTCTGTAGGATCTAAGCCGACTTCATTCTGTAAGGAAGAAGCATGTGCCCCAGCTAGTTCCTGTGAGTTTTCTGAAGGAACAGCCAGACCCTGTATGCGAGAAAAGTCCTGGAAAGCTGAACTGTTCTGCATAATATTTTCTTGTTGAGGGTTCTCCATATTTATCGGGCTAGTCAGAGCTTGACTTGAAGCATGTCCTAGAAAATGGCCACCTTGGGATCTCTGTCTAGGAATGAAAGTCCCATCCTGCCCACTGACTTGATCCGACAATGCAGCATATTGATTACCCGGAAATGAACTATCAAAGGTCGGCATTGGACGCGTTGTGGGCTTATCAATTACTTGTGAAAATGGGTTCACACTTCCTCTTGAACCAGAAGCAGGAACTCCATATAGAGATTGGTCAGCTGATGGAGGAATCAAACCCATTAACTGTTGTGCTTGCCCAATGTTAGTTGGGTTGAGTCCATTGGAACATCCCTGAATGATTGGAGAACCGCGTTGCAACCAATTTGTGTTGCCAAGATCACTTGCCCAAGGATAATTTAATGCGCCAGAATTCGTAGTGTCATGAACCAATGCAGGGGGATGGCTACCAGATGCCTGATTTAGTGTATTTTGCTTCCTGGCATCTAATTGCTGAAGTTGGTGCTGCCTCTGAAGTTCTTGCATCTTCAACATGAGTTGCAT
The DNA here is from genome assembly GCA_026770625.1 of Nicotiana glauca. Taxonomy (NCBI): domain Eukaryota; kingdom Viridiplantae; phylum Streptophyta; class Magnoliopsida; order Solanales; family Solanaceae; genus Nicotiana; species Nicotiana glauca. The sequence continues at coordinate 280,377 of MU762730.1, forward strand.
TTGTTGCATGTCACTATGCCCAGACTGCTGCCGCTGCAGAGGCTGCAGCATGTTTGATTGCTGACGATTCATTTGCTGACCACCAAAAAGATCAAAACTAGCAGGACTTTCAGAAGGTTCTGACCTAACTGGTACTCTTGCCTGCTGCTCTGGACCTACTCCTTGCTGTGATGCATAAGGAGATAGGCCTCCTGAGGCTAGACTACGTTGGTCATTACCTGTATCGATAGAAAGAAATTTTGCTTCATCCTGCCTTGTCTGGTGAAACTGATTGCTATACATGTAACCATTCAAATTTGCCTGCTGATTTTGTGACTGGCTCTTTGCAAACTCAGGCCTTGGAGTGGATTGCATAAAATTCAAGCCATGCTGGCTGGTAAAAGGGTAACTGCTCGGCCCTTTCCCACTATCTGCAAATGCAGGAAATGTAAGAGAACAACTAACAGACTGAGATATAGCTATCAAATAATAGTTTAGAGAAACATGACATTTCAAATTACCAGAGTTCTGTAAATTGTAATTCTTTGTGTTGGGAGTCAGTACACCTATCTGCCTCTGACTTCCAACCCACGGATTGTTACTATGAGCTGGCCAATTTCCCTCCACTACTGGGGAATGATGCTGCTCTTGTGACAAGCTGTCTTGTGCAAAGAAGTTGTGAACCCTATCTCCAACATCGTTGCCAGGCATAGATGATTTAACTCCAAAGCCTTTGATTGTTAAATGTTGCTACGTGGGTTCTAACATAGAAATATATCAATGAATATCAATAAATTCACAACCTCACATAGCAACTGATGTACAATCCAGCATTTAGACAGTCACCTGGTCACTATTCTCTTATAAGTTAAGAATGGCTGCCTCAAACTCCTGCAAGAAGATCATTCAAGTGTAGATAGGTCAAGTTGAAACACTCATAGTGCTTTTTGCAATCAACAGTGCTAAACAATAGTTGTCAATAGATGTTATTTGAGATTACCAGAAAGTAGCATGCAGTAATAATTGTATGTTCACACTTTTGATGGTACTACTTCAATGAATAAGTAAATATGATATGAACACAAAGATACCATCTACATGAGCAATATGAAAACAAGGGCATAATCTTTACCAGAAAAATGAAAGAGAGGGCATAAACAATTACTTATGAATGTTCATATTCAATGGGGGGGGGCAAGGCACTGAAGCTCTAATTTTTTATTCAAATAAGATCCCAGCTCCAACGCTGGACAGTGGACACGACATAAAATTTTGGGCATGCAACCTTAGGATTTGCATGTGCAAGTTCGACAGCCTGCAGAGCACCATAACAGGTTTTTGGTCTGTTGAATAAATTAGTGTTGATGCATTTTTCTTATTTGCCCAGTACCAAATGTTATCACAAAACGCAATATTATTGGAACCATAAAATATTGACCCCTGTTGCTGTTTTCACCGTGCGTGGTCAATCAATTACTAATCACAATCCCCATATTACAGTATGCCCCTCCCACATCATAGCACTACCACCTCATCAAAAACCCCTATAAACCATTCGTTGCAGGGCTCTTCAACTATCTTAACTTGTGCCCCAATCATGCCTAATATGCTACAGTTGGATCAGAATTGAGAATCCTAAGCACCAAGATTTCCTAGGAGCAAACATATGTTTTGTCCTTGTAATGCTTTATTGGAACTACTAGACCTTCTTACTACATGACCAAATTGGTAGTAGCTAGGATTTTTTATACTAGTTGCCCTACTTATAGCTCTTTGCCACCAATTTTTTTTTCAAGTAAGCATATTTCAATTGAGAAAATCAATATAAAAAATCTTCACCAGAGCGATCCTAGCTTGTTGCAAACGAGGCAGTTAAATTGGATCCAACAAATAATAGTTAATTAGCAACTAAAAAATGATTACGTAGGGTCCTTACGGAAGGGTCCTTACTCCCTGTCGAGAGCAGTGTTATCAAAGGCGCGCTTAAGCCCAAAAGCGAGGCTCAAAATGTGTTGAGCGCTTTCGTGTTGTCATCAAGGTTCTAAGGCATACTTTTCCTTGCCAATGAGCATTATCGTGAAGAAGCAACACTAAACCATCGTAAATTTTCTTCAATTTCTTTGTCCGTATTTTTGCTTATAGATATTAGTCTTAGACTACACATACATATTTGTAGTTTTTCTCTATATGTGCCTTTCTTCTTTAAAGCCCACGCTTTATTTGCATTTTGCACTTAAAGTCCTAACATACCTTAGAGCTTCTTTGCGCCTTCGCCTTTGATAACACTAGCCAAGAGTCGAGAGAATCATCAATAATACTATGTAGAAATTTCTATTGATTATGTCGTTGTATAAGTCGACAGATTCATCATAAATTTCGTCACAGTTGAAAGTTAAGAGTAATTAAAAATTGTGTAGAACAATCATAATGATTATGTCATAGTAATTAGGAATCCCAAAAACTTAAAAACATTCCTTATTTCATGTAGCTCAAAAGTTCTTTAAAATGAGTCCTCTTGTTTGTTGTCAATAACCAAATCCACAAAGTTTTTCTCCTTTTTTCTCTTTTTTCATATGGTATTGTGCCAATCATGTACAAATTTAAGTTGTTTCCACCCTGTAGACAACACTCCCAAATGCCAGCGCCCAATGCAATGCCAAATTTTCTGACCATATTAACTAAACTATCAAGTTGGGGTCCACATCTGTCTAGGACTAATGTTATCAGTTCACATCAACTAACCAGTCAAGTCAGGGCTCAACATTGGTCTAGCTCTATATTTATCTACTAATCAATCTATGACAGCTACCATCTCAAGTTAGTCGTTTATGTCAATTGACCTGACAACTCCTGATTAGCGTCATGTCATTGACAAACCATTACTTAGTCAGCAGTGTGGAATGCCAAGCAAGTTGTCACATTAGTATCTTGTTTGTCATTATCAACTTAGTCAAGTTCACGACATGCAATCGTTCTGATGGATTCACAGCAAAACACAGCCAAGGCATTCTGACGTTGTTGATGGGTTAAGTGAAGAGAAAATGGTACTAATACCACAGTAGTGGTCAATAGCACCGCTATCAATGGTACACTGCTAAGTTAGTTTTGTCTCATTGCCAAAGTCAATTGTATTTCCAGCAGCACTTCATAGTTTAGAGTTGCAAACTCAGGTTGTTTATCACCTTGAGTTTGAGGGAGTGTATTAAATGTCAAGCGCATCAGTAAGGAGTTGCTTGGTTGGCCACAATAAACAAGAACAGTCCAACATAAAATTCCAGATAAGTAGTATAATGATTTTTTTGTACTGGGAATAAGTGGTATAACGTTTAGTTGGTTGAATAAGAAAAAATTAATTTTCACATAACTAATGCATCATTTCGTTGATGGTATTAAACTCTGTATAACCAATGCAGTATTTGGTTGACGGTATTAAACTTTGCATTCCTAATACTAGCATAATACAAGAATCAATATATTATTTTATGTGGGCAGCGGACTAGAATGTGGAACTCTCTAACATGTTATCTCACAAAAGGCAGGACGATACCGACTCGACCTCAGTAAAATGCACGTGTTCAACTCCCCAAAACATTTGCATGTCCACAAAACAAATTCACTTTAAGTGTTTCCACTTTGGCTGGATGTTGATAAACTTGGGGAAGACGAACCATGAAAAGAAGCAACGCAAAGCAAAAGGTCAAGCTTTAGACTTCTACGTTCCCACACTATGATTACCTTCACTGGCAACAATGATGAAATTGTTCTTTCCTTTGGGTGTATTAAAATAAAACTTAAACAAAATAACATTGAGGATCCTTTTGGTAGTCTTTAACTAATCTTTTCTCATAGACCTTCAGTGCTATCATCACGAGTTAAAAGAAAGAAAGCAACTTCAGGATCCCTTAAATCTACTTCTTCTTTTCTAGAAATGATATTTTATTAAAGCTAGTACCAAGAAGGTACTGCAAAAATTCAAAACAAGGAGAATTACAACTTCAACAAAATAACTCTCAGACTCGGTACATAGTTTCCAGGAAATCAACAAGCTGTGACACCACCCCAACTATCTGTTCCTTGCACCAAAAATTCTCTCTACTATCTATCAAACAACTTACTTCCCTTTGCAGTTACCAGCTACCTCTTTTATTTACTTTCAAAATCATATGAATCAACAGAATGCAGCTTACTCCAACGCATTACAGGGTTAAAAATTTAAACAATGTATAAATCGACAAACATAGCAACAGAGAACAATAAAAAGTCCTTCAGAGTGTCTTCACTAAATTGGAAAGTAAAACATTTCCTCCAAAAATTGACAAACATCAACTCCTACTGGAAGAAGTTCACATAGATCAATCTAAATTTAACTACTTACTCGATTCAAAGACTCCAAATCGCTTTCTGAAGCGTGAAAGCACACATCTAATAACATAAATATAACTACCAGTACCTCTGCTTAATTCTATATGCAGATGTCCGTTACTAGACATATGCTGAAACGGATTGAAAGCAAATAATTATCTCAATCCTTATCTACAGGAAAGAATACAACTAGCAAAGAATGTAAGAACCATAAGTTATTCCAAGAAAACGAGTAACAACATAAAACTATACATAGAAATGTAAAAGACAGATCCAAATTCAATGCCCACGTGATCTACAAAAATGGAACCGAAAGCAGATCAGCACCCATTCACATTGCGTTAGAAGGGGCAACATATTGCTAAATGCTAATCACACTCTGTCAAAAACCTAAAAAGGTTCTTTTTTTGTGTGGGGGAGGGAGGGGGGAGCATTTTGGTTAAAAAGGCACAATTTTTTTACAACTACTAGCATCATCTAAAAAATCTCAAAAACATAAATACATAGTGATTTCCTTAAGCACCCAAGGGTGTGGCATAGCAGTCAATGCAGTGAAAAGCATGGGAGACCAATGTTCAAATTCTAGAAAAGACAAGAAAAGCTAGGTGATTTTTTTACATCTGACTAAACCTTAGTGGGCAGAGTTACTCGTTATGTTTGCTACTAGGAGGTAGCAGGTACCTGGTGAAATAATCTAACTGAGTGCAAGCTGGGCCAGACACCATCGTCATTTAAAAAAACACAAATTGACCTAACAATTAAGAACAAAATGGTAGCATAAGCTGCAAATTTACTGTACTAGACCCTCAAAACACCGAAAATCCAGCACTAAATGTGTCCATCGAATGCAAAACATTTGGTGCATGGATAGAGAAAACTAGGGTTTTATAACAGTATCTGAAGATAAATTCATAAATTAACTCACACAAATGTTGAAGCTGACACCAATGGAGCTTGGATCCTTCGAGTATTCGAATTCTAGGGTTTTTCAATCGACGATAGGAAATGGTAGCTGTGAAGAGAGAGAAAAAACGAGCTGATTGGAGAGAGAGAGAGATAAAGTGATCGAAAATAGTGCGAAATTTTCAACGAACTACTTTGGAGCGAGGTTAGGTTCGGCTCGAGTCTAAGCTTCGGTTTCGTTCGGATCCGAACCTGAGGTTCGGAGCTTGTGTTTCGATTGGCACATTTTCAGAAGGGCCGTGGAAGAAATTGCGTGGCTCTCCAATTACATACTGACACGTAGAGGTAGCAAGTGGAGCCCACCTTTTAAATATTTTTGCAATTTAAATTTCTGAACAATCGAATGGCATCTTATAGTATAGGAATAATTGTTTGGTCTTTTAAAATTTTCCCTCCAAAAATGTGGTTTACGTGATCATAAAAGTGGACAAAGAGAGAAAAATAGGCCACCTTTTTCTTTTCTAATAGCAAACGTGAGCTTTTCTTTTTCTTTTTATAATAAATATAAGGTAATGTGGAGGGGAAGGTTACTGAAAATGTTTTGTGCTGTCTATAGCAGAAAAAACGGAAACAATTTTGATTTGTTACTTAAATATGTAAATAATTTTATTTTAAATGGTATATTATTTATTTGCAATGATATGATGAGATGTGTGTTTTTAGTTATAGATATTTTAAATAATGTACAACGATAAGATGCAACTAATTTAAACAGACATTAGCAGGTAAATAATAAAAAAGTTCCTTATTTTGATGCGAATTTATAATTGTATGCCGACAAATCGTGCAAAATTAGGGAAAGAGATTCAATCAATAATAAACGTTACTAACAACTAAATATTAGTCAATATTCAGAAGTTATTTATAAAGACATGTTAAAAGAATTATAGGGTATACTTATGGATAAAATAAAATCAAATTAAAGAATCGTATTTCTTATGATACAGTGAGTTATAGCTATAACATGTTTGGCTAGATCATTAATTTAATGCCAAAGTTGAAGAATAATGGTTTGAATATTTTTGCTCAAACTTCGTATAATTATCTTACATTGTCAATGTATAAAGATGTTATAAAGCATATTAGTAAAGCTCTACTTCTATTAATGAATCAATTTATAGGGCAATATAACGTTAATATTAATAACGGTCTAACTTAATTTACAAAGCTTATTTGTCTTACGGTAAACACGTTTTTACTACTGTTAAAAAAAATTATTACTATAAAAAAAAAGGGGTATATTTTTGAATTTCGTCGACAAAACAAATCATGCAATTTTGTTAGCACGTTGATTTATAAAATATCAGTAATGAGATGTCTCGCAGTCAATGTAGGAGTTTTTCAATTGACTACTATAATCAATTAGCTGCAAATATTTTACAGATGGGAAATTCTTGCAATTAAAATTTAAATCGATTGAAATATATTTTAGAAGAAAAAAATTAATGATGATCAAAACCTTCACAATATAGTTTAACAATTTTATTGAAATTATATGATTTACACTATCACATAATGCCCTTATGTCTTTTTGCTCTTTATAATTGTTATTACAAACATTACACAGTAAAAACAAAAGTTATGGCAATTTGGAGATGTAAAGATTGTGGCAAAGGCAATGCGTAAAGGATGTAGGTTAATCTTAGTTAGCTTAATTGCAGTTAGTTAACTTAACTATAGTTAGTGAAATACAGTTGACATTACTTAGGCGATTAGTTAGTTAAAAGCATGTAGTAGCTTATTCTCCTTCATTACGTTTTGTACAGAAAACAGAGTATTTCTTCTTTTCTATGAAATTTCTCTCAATTCTTCATCTCATATTTCTTCTCGTTAACTGCATGTTGTTAGCAAAACCATCACGATATCAGAGCCATTAATTGAGTGATTCTAGGAAATTTCTTCGCGAAGTTTAAGATATAGAGAATCTACTCAAGTTTAGAAGCTTTGAACCCTAAGTTTGCAATTTTTAATGGCGATTCCTAAGAATTCAACTATTAACGAGAATATTGGAGATGATGCGAGCACCAGAGTAGTACCTAGTTCAATTGTTTTAGATCACAATCATCTTCTTTATTTGCATGTGTCTGATGGTCCAGGATCCATGTCGGTGGGACTCATATTAACAGGTATGAAAAATTACTCTCTTTGGAGTCGTGCGATGAATAGCACTGTTAGGTAAGGTCAAATTGTGTTTGGTTGATGGATCGACATCAAAGGAAGATTTTGGTACAAGTTTGGAAAGTCAGTGGGACCGGTGTAATGCAATTGTGACTACATGACTCATGAGCAATGTGAGCAGAGATATTGTAACTGGGGTATTTTTTTTCTTCGAATGCTCATAAGATATGAGTTGCTTTCAAGGAGCGATTTGACAAAGCAAACGCATCGAAGTTGTATTACTTGCACAGGAAAATATTTACTTTAACATAGAGGATTTCGTCGGTATCGACTTATTTTACCAAGTTAAAAGATCTCAAGACAGAATATGATTCGATATTGCCACCTCCTCCATCAGGTATATTAATTAATTGGAGTATCAATGACTGCTATAATTTTTGATGGATTGAATGATAACTGTGAGCAAGCATCTATAGATAAGGCTTATGCTATGGTGGTTCAGGATGAAAGTGGAAAATTGATTATTGGTAATACTTAAGGGCAAGTTGGGCATAATGATCCTACTGCCTTGTTTATTGCCCGTTCTACATCTAGACCAAGGAGAAACTATAGTTTAGAATGTGATTTTTGTCATTTGAAAGGCCATAGTAGAAATGAATATTATAAACTGATGAAATGTGATTTTGTAACAAGACAATGCATTTAAAGGAGAATTATTACAAAGTTATTGGATATTCACATGATTTCAAGCAGAAGACGAAAGCAAATGCAATCATGTTTGGCACAACTGGACAATAAGGAATGACAATTCACCAACTACAAATACATATCAACCAAGCAACAGTGTTGAACCTGTCACACCTTCTTTTTACTACCCGAAAAGGTATAAGGGAATTTTTTCTAATTTAAGTGACAATCGAAACGGGACTATTTTTTTAAAATCAGAGTTGCCGCTTGGGATAATTTATGGTGTCCCAAGTCACCAGTTTAAAATCTCGAATCAAGGAAATTGACTCTTATTTACGGTCTGCGAACAAATAGATCCGGGTAAGGAATTATGTTAACCCGGGAGAAGGTGTTAGGCACTCTCGGGTTTCGTGGTTCTAGCACGGTCGCTTTGATCATACTTGGCTTATTAAAATTATTTAATTACTCATTTTAGAACATATGTGCTTTTATCTCTTTTAATTAAGAAATTATCTTAAAACAGGTCATGCGAACGTATCCACAATTAGTAACATTTTATTATTATTACTAAGAAAGTTTGGCCATTGCGCGAACGCATACTCCGATTTTATTTTTAGAATCATAATTATGTCATGCGGACGTGTACACAATCACAATGATATATTAAACGGGCCTAAAGCACCTACGAGCATTTGTCATTTTATATCTAGGGTGTGGGATTTATACGAGGGCCATGTATGATTAAACTATAGATGGCACACCTCGGACTAACTTAAATTAGTAGCCTATGAAACCCATTTTATTATTAAGAAGATTTGATCGAAGTTGCGCGAACGCATACTCCAACTTGGTTTTTAGAATCGTAATTATGTTACGCAGACGTATACACAATTATCATTAATGTCTAATTAGTATTTGTGAGGACCATAAATGACTTAACTAAAGTGGCACACCTCAATCTATTAAAAACAATGGCACTTAATTAAGCCAGAGAGACACTAAAATCTGCAAGAAACAAATTGCTACAATTAAAATCTGTATTGGGGAACCTGGGCTTGGATCAGGCCCAAGAGAAAAAACAGGTGAAAAGGACCGCCCAAATGGCTTAGCCATTTCGAGTGGGCCAATATTGAGCCCAGCTCCAAAAATTCCAAAGAAACAAAACATTCAAACCGTGTTTCACAGGTTGCTAGCATGCTTAACGAAATCTGACACATGAAATTGCTTTAGCTATGAATCAAATTCCATATTGAAATCCTTTTCTCATTGGATTGGCCAACACTTAATAAAACAAGCAGGTGTTGAATGCTGCTAGGCTCACAATTGAGCCCAAAGCAAAAGAAGACCAGATTTGGTTGCTTCAAGCCTCGTGACAGACAGGTCAATTCACACAGCCAGAATTAAGCCTGTATTCATGCTAAGAGCCTTAGGCCTGCCAAGGCATTTCTTGATATTCAGGTTGTTTTAATCACACAAATTATGAAGAAAGAACATGATATTAAAGCTGGAAATCAATATGTTGAATCACCTGTATTATTATTAACATGACACTCAAATCCCTGATAATTAGTTGTACTAATCAATCATAACAACTCAGGATCAAGCAAAAAATATGTTTTTTAAGAAGGAAAACTTTGACTAACTTCGATTTTCAGAGCCAAAACAACCTAAGAAAATGACTAAGGACTACTGATATTACTACTATTTAGTTGTGAACTGAAAAATTTGCCTTCAGATCCCAATAATGGCTACATGAACTATTATGGTTGCTGGAAATGCCCAAGCCAATACATAGAATTTACTAAGCTAATCATAATCTCTCGCATGGACACTAAATTAATGCTGAGTATCCAAATCCATCATATTTACACAACAAATCCAAATGACTAAGCTAAATAAAATATAAGTAACATACATGTGAGACTATAGATTTAACATATTGAACACCCAAATTACAGCAAGAAGAACACATTCTTTATAGCTTTCATTTGCTATTCAAAAGTTCATAGGGATACCTGAAAGTCAAAAGAGAACAAAGAGAGTGAGGATTTTAGCAACAACAGTAAATCAGCAACATCAAAACCAATTTTCAACCCACTTTAGATCATTTTTAAACCCAAATGAATAGAAATTTCTTAAAGCTTTTGAATTCTAATTAAACAATCAAAACTAGGGAGCCAAACCAAAACCATTTTCGACTAAAAGATTGCAGGAATTCTTTAGTATTTTTAGAGTATCAATGGTTGCTTTTTGAGTGACAAAAAGGGTCTATATATAGCCCTTTTGGGTGCCATGTGCTGAAGAAACAGAATAAAAATTATTCCCTCACACAAGCATATTTTTTAACATATTGGGACAGTTGTGGACTCCACGTTGGTCTCAGCAACTTGTGCTGGCCAAATAAGGTCAGTTGCCCCTATTCTAGAAACTTCCAACATCTAACTTATCTGAAAGTCTTGATCTCTATTTCCAAAGTAACCCTTAAGTTTTTATTTGTTCAATTAAGACCCTAAGAGTGTTTAACAATTGTAAATCCTAACAAACAAAATAAGGCAGACAGGTATGAATAAAACCAATCAAACAGTAAACAACACTGAAATGTGAACATCTGGACTTTTAAAACAAACCGACAATGATTCAATTTCATGATATACTTCAAAAATCCAATTTTAATGGCTAGTGACAGAATCAACTCTAAGAGATGAACAATGAAAGATGAATGAACATTGAACATTTAATCAACTGAATCACAAAATCCTAACATTTATACCATGCAATCAAAATAAAGAAGGAAAAGAAACAGAAAAACAAGATGTACTAGAATCAAAATAGAAATCATGCTAAATATGTCCTAAGCAACTAGGAAACTAACAAATAACAATTATTTAATTAAAACAGATGGAACTCAACCAAATTCGGATGGGTAAACAACTAGAATTACCAGAAAATCAAAAGAAAAAAAAAGAATAAAGCAAAAATCAAAAAAGGAAAAGGTGAGATACTGACTAACCGGAAAGCCTATTAACTGAATTAAAAAAATGACCAAGAAGGCGAATAAACAATGGCTGATAAAAATAGTTGTGGCTCTCAAAATCGAACCAGAATTCATGTCAATCAAGGGCTCTGGACGAGAACTCTTGGTTAGCACGAGCCTTGAGCCGTATTTGAACTTTGAAAGGCAAAGAAACAGTCTCAGCATAACTAGGTTTTTTTTTCTTTTCAATTTCAGATCCAAAATTAGGGAGGCTTGAAAGTGTTTTGGGGGGATTTTGCTTATGGATTTGGGAAGAGGAGGGGACAGGGGTCGCCTTGTATCAATTTGGGGTGTTTGAAAGGATTAGGGTTTGGGACTCCGATCTTAGATCTAAGATTCGAGACGACGGAGGGGGATTTGAGAGGTATTGTTTGGAGATTTGGAACGGGGGGTGAAAAGGAGTTCATTGTATTAATTTGGTAATGATTGGACTACCGGAACCGTCGTGAGGCGATTTTTGGTGGTTGGAGTAGGGCGGAGACGGTGGGGATTTAAGGGCAGAGGTTTCTAGGGTTGAGAGGGAGACGGAATGAGGGGAAATGGAATGGGGGATAGGGGTCGTTCAGACAGTAAAATACCTAGAGGAGGTCGAGTTTCGGCCCGTTGGATCGAATGAAATCAATGGTTGAGATGGGATAGGGTAAAACAGCATCGTTTGAGTCATGGTGGGATTGGATCGGGTTGGGGCGTGGGTTTGGGCTTGGAATTGACCAGATTTTGGGGATTTTAATTGGGTTGGCAAATTGGCCCAAAATCAAAGTAGCCTTTTCTTCATTTTCTTTTTAATTTTTAAATTCCTTTTCTTTTTAAATTAAAATTAAAACCTAAATTAATTATTAAAATTAACTTACCAAATTAGATTGATTACTAGTCAAGTATTTACAAAAATTAAATTACTCCTAAATTAAAGAAAAACTATAAAATTTAAAATTAAAAAGTTAAAAATGCAATATGAGTTATTTTTGTGATTTTTTATTTTTATAAAACACCTAATTTACTAATTATCCTAAAAATGTAAAAAAAATAAATCCTAAATGCAAATGCAAAGTATTTTTATATTTTTTATGAATTAAATAAAATAAAGATGCACAGACAAATGCAAACAATTAACAAAACTGCTACAAAAATTTACGAAATTACAAATAATGGGAAAAATTTATTTTCTTGAATTTATGGGAGTGATTCATAACGGGCAAAAATCAAGTGCTCACAGCTGCCCCTCTTTGCTCGAAAACACGAAGAGTTTTCGTGCAAAAATAAGTGAGCGGATAGAGCGATTTTTGTCCGGTTGAATACTCCATGGGAAGCATTTTTTGAAAGATTTGACCGCACCCTGCTTCCGAGGTTGCCCACATATCCTTGGCTATAAAGGAATCAGGTCAGTGTATTTTGGGAAGTTTTGGTATCTGGGACAACCAGGAAGCTGTGATTTCACTGTTGTTGTTGCTGCTACTACTTGCTGAACTCCTTCTTACCGGGAGCACTGAAGTCTACCCGGCCTTGTCGCTTACCCAGCCTCGTTCTATTTGGTGTGACTTCTAACAGAAAGTGGGCCACGTATATGCGTGCACCAAATTTTAGAAGACTCAGAAGGGATGCGTAAGAAGACATTTATATACAATTCAAACAATATTAAAGCGATAAACAAATAGCATTTAGCATAAAAGGTTCACAGAATACAGTAATATTAACAATAAATAAACCAAGTAAAAATCATAAAATAAGCTCGAATTCTTGAACCTTGAACCAGAAGTTCTGGGTTCTTTTCCCCAACAGAGTCGCCAAAGCCGTCACACCTCTTTTTTACTACCCCAGAAGGGTATAAAGGATTTTTTTCTAAATTAAGTGACAATCGAAATGAGATTATTTTTTAAAAATCAGAGTCTCCACTTGGGATAATTTAGGGTGTCCGAAGTCACTGGTTTAAAATCGCGAATTAAAAAAATTGACTCTTATTTACGGTCTGCGAATATGAAAATCAGGGTAAGAAATTCTGTTAACCCAAGAAAAGGTTTTAGGCACTCCTAAGTTCTGTAGTTCTAGCATGGTCTCTTTGATCATACTTGGCTTATTAAAATTGTTTAATTACTCATTTTAGAACTTATGTGCTTCTGCCTCTTTTAATTACGAAATTATCTTAAAACAGGTCATGCGCACATGTACCCATTTGTTTGGCGCGTCAAAAATTATGTCACACTAACGTATCCATAATTAGTAACGCTTTATTATTATTATTATTAAATTTGTTTGGCCAAAGTTGCACGAACGCATACTCCGATTTTATTTTTAGAATCGTAATTATGTCACACGAAGGTGTACATAATTATAATGATATATTGAACGAGCCTAAAATAACTACGAACATTTTTTATTTTATATCTAGGTTGTGGGATTTATACGAGGGCCATGTATGATTAAACTATGGATGGCACACCTCGGACTAACTTAAATTAGTAGTCTATGAAATCCATTTTATTATTAATAAGATTTAATCGAAGTTGTGCGAACGCATACTCCAAATTGGTTTTTAGCAATGTAATTATGTTACGCGGAGGTATACACAATCCCAATTGTATTTTAAACAGCCCTAAAGGTTTTTCTACGAAAACTTATCATTAATGTATAATTAGTATTTGTGAGGGCCATAAATGACTTAACTAAAGTGGCACCTCAATCTATTAAAAACAATGACACTTAATTAAGCCTGAGGGATACTAAAATCTGCGAGAAACAAATTATTACAATTAAAATCTGTATTGGGGAACCTGGGCTGAGATCATGCCCAAGAGAAAAGCATGTGAAAAGGACCACCCAAATGACTTAGCCATTTCGACTAGGCCAATATTAAGCCCAGCCCTACAAATTCCAAAGAAACAAAACATTCAAACCAAGTTTCACAAGTTGCTAGCATGCTTAACGAAATTTGACACATGAAATTGGTTTAACTATGAATCAAATTCCATTTTGAAATCCTTTTATCATTAGATTGGCCAACACTTAATAAAACAAGCAGTTGCTGAATGCTTCTAGGCTCTTCTAGGCTCACAATTGAGCCCAAAGCAAAAGAAGACCAGATTTGGTTGCTTCAAGCCTCGTGACAGACAGGCCAATTCACACAGCCAGAATTAAGCCTGTATTCATGCTAAGAACCTTAGGCCTGCAAAAGCATTTCTTGATATTCAGGTGGTTTTAATCACACAAATCATGAAGAAAGAACATGATACTAAAGCTGGAAATCAATATACCGAACCACCTGTATTATTATTAACATGACACTCAAAGCCATGATATTAGTTGTACTAATCAATCATAACAACTTAGGATCAAGCAAAAACATGTTGTTTAAGAAGGAAAACTTTGACTAACTTCGATTTTCAGAGCCAAAACAACCTAAAAAAATGACTAAGGACTACTGATATTACTACCATTTAGTTGTGAACTGAAAATTTTGCCTTCAGATCCCATTATATCCCAATAATGGCTACATGAACTATTATGGTTGCTGGAAATGCCCAAGCCAGTACATAGAATTTACTAAGCTAATCATGATCTCTCACATGGACACTAAATCAATGCTGAGTATCCAAATCCATCATATTTACACAACAAAACCAAACAACTAAGCTAAATAAAATATAAGTAACATACATGTGAGACTATAGATTTAACATATTGAACATCCAAATTACAGCAAGAAGAACACATTCTTTACAACTTCTATTTGCTATTCAAAAGTTCATAGGGATACGTGAAAGTCAAAAGAGAACAAAGAGAGTGAGGAGTTCAACAACAACAGTAACTTAGCAGTATCAATACCAATTTTCAGCCCACTTTAGACCATTTTAAAACCAAGATGAACAGAAATTTCTTAAAGCTTTTGAATTCTGATTAAACAATCAAGACTAGGGAGCCAAACCAAAACCAATTTCGATTAAAAGATTGCAAGAATTCTTTAGTATTTTCAGAGTATCAATGTCTGCTTTTTGAGTGAAAGAAGGGTCTATATATACCCCTTTTGGGTGCCATGTGCTGCAGAAATGGAATGGGAATTATTCCCTCACACAAGCATCTTTTTTAACATAATGGGACAGTTTTGGACTCCTCATTGGTCTCAGCAACTTGTGCTGGCCAAATAAGGTCAGTTGCCCATATTCTAGAAACTTCCAACATCAAACTTATCTGAAAGTCCTGATCTATATTTTCAAAGTGACCCCTAAATTTTTATTTATTCAATTAAGACCGTAGGAGTGTTTAATAATTGCAAATTCTAACAAACAAAATAAGGCAGGCAGGTATGAATGAAACCAACTAAATAGTAAACAACACTGAAAATGTGAACGTCTAGACTCTTAAAACAAACCAACAATGATTCAATTTAAAAATCCAATTTTAATGGTTAGTGACAGAATTAACTCTAGGAGATGAACAATGAAAGATGAATGAACATTGAACATTTAATCAACTGAATCACAAAATCCTAACATCTATATCATGCAATTAAAACAAAGAAGGAAAAGAAACAGAAAAACAAGATGTAGTGGAATCGAAACAGAAATCATGATAAATCTGTCCTAAGCAAATAGGAAACAAACAAATAACAATTAATTAATTAAAACAGATCGAACTCAACCAAATTCGGGTGGTTAAACCATTAGAATTACCAAAAAATCAGAAAAACAAAAAGAATAAAGCAAAAATCAAAAAACAAAACCAAAAAGGAAAAATGTAAGATACTAACTAACCGAAAAGCCTAGTGACTGAATTCAAACAACAACCAAGAAGGCAGAGAAATAGTGGCGGACTAAAATAGCTCCTTCTCTCAAAATCAAACTAGAATTCGTGTCAATCAAGGGCTCTGGACGAGAACTCTTGGTTAACATGAGACCTGAGCCGTATTTGAACTTTTAAAGGTGAAGAAACAGTCTCAGCATAACTAGTTTTTTTTTTTAATTTTGAATTTCAGATTCAAAATTAGGGAAGCTTGAAAGTATTTTTGTCACGACCCGGATTTCTCACCATCGGGATCGTGATGGCGCCTACTCGTGGTAGCTAGGCAAGCCAATTTACTTACCGTTTCCATTAGTAAAACCATTCTGTTGTCAATTTATAGGATAATTAATAATAACAACAATAACTGCGGAAGTCTAATTTTATAAGTCTGAAAATAAATACGAAATGCGCAACAATATTCTCTACCCAAGATTTGGTGTCACATACTCACGAACCACTAAGAATAAACTACATATAAAGGT